>CM076582.1:475165247-475224037 GCA_034641835.2 Pinus albicaulis | reverse complement strand
TGGAATCACTTCAAACTAAATTTTCAAACAGGACTTATGAAATTTTTTAAAAAATACACACCTTTTTCTTCCTTTTGAGGAGCTCGATATTTAAAATGATGTATCTCTATAATTTTGGATCCCAAAAATTTTATCTTTAGTCCAGTAGTATCCCGCTGAGTCTTCTTTCCAATACCATAAGACCGACCTAATTTGGATGCTTCAAGGAAAAGTTATGCCAAATCTCCCACAATGACCTAATTATGGACTAGTTCAGTAGAGAAAACTTGTATGACATGCCACGTGTTCCAGTTTCCTCCTTCAGCTCTAAAATTCATACACAAGAAACTACAGTTCATGCAATTTCAGGCACTTTTTACATAATTCCAATCCTATTCTGAGAGAGAGAGTCATGACGATTTTCCCAAGGTCGCCTATTTGAGATGAAATTCGGGAGCCTGCAAAAACCCTAACTTCCACATATTATATCTCCAAAAATGTTGTGAACCAAGATCTAAAATTTTTACATGACGTTCCTCCTAATTTCGGTGAAAATGGGTTTTTTCTTTAGCTTTTGAACCTTTGTATAATAAAAATTATAGAAAAAATTATACGACGACATGTTTGAAGCAGCGAAACCCTAGAATCCAAAGCTCTGATACCAAATTTTATGAAATCAACTCAAAAAATAGATGAAAATATAGATCAATGAGTTATAAATCAGCCTCTTCGAGGTGGAAACCTCATTTACACTACATAAATGAAAAATTCTTGGATGATTCTAATGAAAAAACCCCCTTTCTATATATAGGAGTCCAAGGGGTCATAATATAATCCTAGCCAACATAACAGTAACAATGTAAGGGCATAACGATAATGATAGTGGGCTTCTATGGGGCACAATAATAACAATATGGGGAATACATGGACACAACAATAACAATAATGGGGGTACACTAATAATAATAAGGGGCTACACTAGTATTATAGGGAACTAACATACACTACCCATCCGCTCAGTCTATCACACCAATCTCCTAGATTGTTTATTTTTCTTCCTCAGTTCATCCTAAACTGAACATTGTGTAGTCCCAAGGCTCAAGATTCACCCATGAATTCCTGAGTTTCACAATTGTGTAGCCACTAAGGCTCTTTCCTAACCTTTCACCTGGTTTTGGCTCAGTCAGTGGATCAATAGGAACCATAGTAGACTAGGGGTTTATTGAAAACATTTCATCTTTCCATGAGTAGATTGTATATGCATGTACTCTATCATGATATGAGAAGATGATGAACAAGGACATGGAGACAGAGGACATGTTAGAAGACACATATGGAGCTAAAGAGATAATATGATCATCATGTGAGAAGACAAAGAAACACTAGATTACAATAGAATATCAAATATCAGGACCACTTAAGGACTCCATATGATTTTAAACCCTTTGGAGGATGGATATGAAGAACAAATCATATCTCTCATGAAGATGAAGCATTGCACATATCTTTTTGAAGATAAATGAGCAGCAAGAATGGCTTGAATTTTCCATGTCACCAAGAAAATCTTGCCAACATTTTCATGCCATGTCATGTCATGAGTCATAATATGCCACATAATTCTTGTGGATTATCTAAATTCTTATTAAAAAAATGTATTGTAAAGTGGAATTCCAAAGGACATGTACAAAAGATTAAGTGTCATGTAAATTTAAAATTAGATAGGAAGTCAAACAGTCATGAGGGTAGTCAAAGAGTCACAAGGGAGTTGAAGTATCACCCCATTGGTTATATATACACCCTCATTGTATGAGAAAAAAAAAATTCATCATAGCTCCTCCCGCAAGGCATTAGAGAGACAAGTTAGTTATTTTGAGGAGCAAGGAGTGGTTGCAATGCTCCACTATTGGAGCTAGTGGTGTTCATTGTATACATGTGTCTTTGAAATTTTATTTAATATATGAAGCCTTATGGCCATCATGTTATTCATGCATTGATTATGAATATTTGTAAGAATATTTTATGAATTTTTTAATTCATGTTTACTTTAATTTGTGCTAAACTGGTTGGAATATTTACGTTATTTTTGTACTTATAATATTGAGAATGTGTTTTAATGGTTTCCATAGCTATCACATACTTGTGGACTATTACGTTGGATATTAGAGAAAATTTTCTTATTGTATTGGTTTTAATCACTGTCACATCCTTGTGGACTATTCTATTGGAAGTTGAATGGATCCTTCTTATCTATGTGTGTCTCCACTAGGATCGTAATATTACATTTCTCTTAGAACCTCGTTTCCATTTCCCATCTTCATTAAAGAACTATAACACACATATAACTGAACACTCACCAAGCACACCCCCTTGTTTTTCGATGGCACATTTTCACCCCTCTCTCTTGCTCATAGTTAGAGCCAAGGAAAATCTATAAGAATCTATGGAAACTAGATTGGTACTCCATTTGGGGCTCCTATTCCAAGTGGTTTGAGGTATAATTAGGAACTCACATCGGGGAGATCCCCTTGGTTTACAATTTCCAGCACTATAAACGTAATCCAAGGTTAGAATAGTCTTGGGAGGACATACCCTGTGAACACCCATGTGGGGTATGTTCCTTGAGAGACAATGATGATGGTGTGTATAAGTCATTGGTCTCAACATCATTGTATTCTGATTTTGTGGAGATATAGAGCTATTATTCAATGCATTTCTATGTGACAATGATGGTTGACATGATGGTCAATAGATGAGTTACCAATCTAACTCTTCTTATGATAATGCTTCAGTTTGAGAAAGTCCAAGTACCTTGTACGGATTATGAATACCTCAATATTTAAGAGGGAGCATTGAAATATGTAACTAGGTTTGGTCTCCATAATGATAATCATGATTTTATGTAATGAGAAAAATAAATTTATTATTATTTTTCTTGAGGCATGGGTTTCATGCTCAAGTAAAGTTATTTGTTAGATCAAGCTCCCATTATGAGATCCTAGGTCTTTTCATTGAGTCTAGAAGTCATTGAGTCATTTTCCTATATGAAATACCCATTTGGGAAAGTTACATATTGTAAAAAAAAATTATTGGAGTCGAAGATAGAGTCAAAATAACCTCCAATGCCTTGTCTATGGGCTATAAACAAATTGGCCTCCAAAAGAAGCAAGTCAGCCTATTAAGAGGACACGTTGGCCTAGGTACAAAATCAAGTTGGCCTATTAGAATGAATGAGGAGCCTATATAAATAGGAGGACTCAACAACATTCAAAGGGAATCAATCAAGCATCTATGTCAAGGAAATAACTGCAAATATGGAAGAAATGAAGCCTCTTGAGAAGCGAAGAGAAGGAAGGAGAATAGTGAAGTCCTTATGGACTTTTTCTTGGCAATTAATCTCACTAGTGTGAGTCAAGCTAGGTTTTCTGTAGTAAGGTATTTCAAAAATTGTAGGAGACGAGATATAGTTTAAGAAAGGATTATCATGTTAGTTGAATTCAAAAGAAGAAGAGTTCAAGACAAGAGAAGGATAGAAACCACTTAAATTTTGCTTCATCATCTCACACGTGTGGCCTAAGGCTTCTGAAGTAAGGGATGAAAATTGTAGAAGTTGCAGTAATGTTGAAATTGTAGAAACATAGGTCGAAGTTGCAGTCAAGGTGTTAGAAGGAAAAATTTGAATACAAAGAAGATGTAGTTAATTTGACTTCAAAAAATAGGCAAAGGTCATTTGGTGTTGGAGGATACTTGGTCAAGGTTCTAGGTCTTGGAATTTGTTATTGAAGATTCTATAAGAAGAATAATTCTTGTGGGGTTTCCTCTCAAAGTTGGAGAGGCTTTTTGAGAGGTTTTGGCCCTGGCTGATCGCCTATATCTTGTTCCTTTTTTCTTATTGTTCTTTATGGTTGGTAGTTGTTTGATGAAGAAAATAGCAATAAAAAAGAAGTGAAAGAAGAAGATAATTAAGTAAATTAAAAATATACCACAAACATTTATCAAAGTAAGAGAAATTATCCTATGTTGCTTCCCCCTATATTTATTAACAAATGGTGCTATGATGTGTTTAATTGGAGGAACTTGATGTTTGAGTTTGTTGTTAATGAAGAAGGATTTGAAATTCATATTTTATATTGATATGAATTGACAATGATATATATCATCGCGTCTTAAATTTAGAGAGAGTTTTTGTTTAGATGGTTTATTTATGGATTATTTTTAAGTTAGTGATTGGCTAATGAGGTAGTTAATGAGAAATGTATTTGACTTAGTTATTGATCAAAGAATCTGATTTGGTATGTGGTTTTGTATTTCACAGTATGAGAGATATTCTTACTATATGGAAGTTTGTGAAAGGGTATTTGGAATATTGTATAGTTTGATCATTATTGTTTGTTAAGTATTTGATTTTAGAGAGGTTATTGGTATCATGAGATTAAGCTTAATGGTTGGTGTGGGTCTAGTTTAGAAATTTGATGAAATTTGGACTATAGGTTTTGATGGTTGATTGAGATAGGTGGATCTGATTTGAAAATTTTGAAATGTGGTCCACAGAGAATCTGAGGATTTTTGTCTTTACTAAGGGATTAGTTTCTTCCTTCTACTAGGAGCTAGTAAATATGACTAGGGAGTAGTAGCTTCCTTCCAGTCAGAGCTAGAGAATTTGTGGAATTTGTAGCCCCATGTAGGTAGGATCCTACATATTGGTAAGAAACTATGTCAGTACAATATGTAAACATGTTTTATTCATAATAATAAATAATATAGAGGTGACAACAATGGTGGTTTTCTCTTAAATTGAGTTTCAACCTAAAAATATGGTGTCTCTAAGTGTTGATGTATTGATATATTTTGAATTCTTATGATTTACATGATTTAGCCTTAATATTTCTCATGGTTTATTGAATAAGATATGATTTATAAAACATTATACTCATAAAGAAATAATGGTTCAAGATAATTTTTTAAATGAAAGCATAAATCTGTAAATTTGAATTTGGCATGAAATACTGATTCACCCCCATTATCATTTTTTCTAACAATTGTTATCAGAGATAGGTTTCTCCAGTAAAGTGTAAGTGCTTGAAGAGGTCAACTCAAGAAAGTTGTGACAACAATGTATCTTATGTTGTGGAGATATAATCAATCATATACTAAGGACAATCAGTAGCGAAACAATTCAAGTAATAAAACATGGATAATAAAGGTATGATCATAATTGATGACCCTAATTATAAAAATTAGAAATAAAAGATGATGTCTAGGATAATTTACCTCGGATATAATGTTGGCATTTAGTCTGTAAGTTTTATACTAAAAATACACCATCAGGATAAGAACTCTAGAATAATAGTCATGCATTAAATGAAAACTTTTGTAACGTACCCGATTCAACATTAGAGAAAATTATGCACTATGGAATTGTAAAGGAGGTATGGGATAATATACAATCCATCCATGAAGGAGAAGGAAAAATATTAAGAAAGGAATCTTATTCATCAGGTAAACCAATAGGTAATCTTGCTTCTGAAACATTAAATAATCTTAAAGAAATTGTAGTATATCAGAAGATTAGAGTGACCATGAAACAACCTTTATTATATCAGATGGATTTATTGATTCAAAAATAAGACAGGTTAGAGAAAGTATTTAAACTTAGAATAAAACTTATTTATGATTTGAAAAGGATTAAAAATATTGATAATAAGTTGCAGGATATGAAAACATGGACCATGATGAATCAATAAATGTTATGGTAGAAACACAACAACTTAACGAAATTTAAAAAAAAATAAAAATTGTGAAGGACTTAAACCTGAGATCATCACTCTAATACTAGATCTTGAAATGTGAAACAAACAAAATGAGGGGATACTTCAAGTATTTTAAGAACAAAAGAATGATCTTAAAGAATAAATTTTCGAGTCAAGATCACACCTAGAAGAAGGCCAAAAAAAAAGGAATGAGGAAGAAATATAAGGAAAGGGAAGTTCAATGAAAATATAAATATTAGTAGAAAAGGACAAAAATTTGAAATTTCATGATAGTACTAAGATATTGGACAATATTCTTAATAATAAAAGATCCCCCTCCATCAAATTGGGAATTGGATTTCATGAAATTGTTAAGGGAGGATTTAGCTCACAAGATTTTGCAAGAAATTTTGAGGCTAACAAAGTAAACACTGAAAGTATTGGTAAAGGATTAAGAAGTCAAATAAACCAAAAACCAAGGAAAGTGACTTTAAAATTAAATATTTTTCTCCAATAATAGTGTTGTAGCTCCTAGAGACAACCTTGAGTTGAAAAAGACCAGTTCTTAGGAAATATTAAAATCAGAGGTTAAATGTAGACAATTATAAGGATTCCTCTGATATAATATGGATCAAAAGAAATAATGGTTTTGGTGGTTTTAGAGTCTAATTCATGTGAATAACCCTATACTGCGAGAGGGCTCAGGAGGCTATGTGGCTGGATGGCTTTCAAATGGGCCAAGTAATAAACAATGAGCATAGGATTTCAAAATATGTAGAGGTGTTGAGGAGGAACAGAGGAGGAATCCGCAAGAGACAGGATTAAAAGTCCTAAGAATCTGTCCCTCGTGAACTCAGAGGAATTAGATGTAAGTGGAATATTACCAATAGTAGAGATTCGTGGAGCATGAATTAAGGAAGCGCAACAATTTTAATACATGAGCGTTATACATAAATTAATTCATAAATAAAAATTCATACCACTGGCAGCTACATTACACGAATCATCAAAGCAGCAGAACATGAAAGATGATTATACATAAATAGGAGATTGCAAATAAATAAGAGAACACAAATACATACTACTCATTGCTCCATATGGAATCCAAGTAAACAACTTTGTATATCAGATTATATTCAAAATGACCCTCCAAAATATGTATCTCAGAGCATAAAGAGAATAGTCATACAAAACTACAGCAAAACTTCTCCAAAATTCAGAACCTATTTTTCCCCTCTGAACTCTCTACATATAGAGTTCCCTTTGTGGGTATCCAATCGAATAAATATTCATGATCGGCCCAAGCATGTGAAATCAAAATATCCTAACTAACTTACGAAGCATGCATCAAGCAATCACTCCTGCAACAGAAAATAAAAATAGAATCGGGTGATATCGAGATTTCACCAGCAAAAAATCATAATAAAATAGTAAAATAAAATAACTTAGCTGGCCATGGAGACCAAATCTGGGAATATTCAAAATGGGGTAGCGATAAGTGGTTGTGAACATGTCGGTAGTCTCACTTCCATTACTTGATTCCACCTGCTGTTGAAAATCTCCACTCCTTGTTCTCATAGATTCTACTAACCATTATAGAATGACCAGTCATGTTGTGCATGCCTCGCTGTTTGACAGGGAGTTCTTGGACAAATTGAAGACGCCATAACTATTTTTCCCCTCCAAAACCCATATTTTTTTTGAATTACAAAACCAGAGACCGGATTTCGGAGGGGGGCCTATCTGGTTTGTGGTATTGGATGGGAAGGGGAGAGGGGGGGGGTGCTGAATCGCTACAAGATGACACGTAGCACTAGAGAAGTTTCCAAAACTGGCCATTTTGGACCCCCTGGAATTAACCTTCAGAAGGTGGAGGTGGTGCAAAATCGTTGTAGGCTGATACGTAGCACTCGAGGTGGTTTTGAAAACTGGTCACTTTGGACCCCCCCAACCCCCCTCAGGCATTAACCTTCAGAAGGTGGAGGGGGTGAGAAGTAGATCATGAGCCATCAGATGTGTGATAGGGAGTGGAGATGAGGAAATAATGGGGGAGGTTTAGCGGTGAGTGGAGGATGATGTGGTTTGACTAAGGTGGGTTTGATATGAGCAGTGGAAGGTAAGAGTTATACCTCACGAGGAGCGATGTGAAGTGGGCGGAAGGTGACATGGAAGATAGAGGTGGGGCCACCCGCAGATCACAGTCAGAAGTTATTTTTTATGAGAAATGGTGGTAAAAATTTTAATCTACGAATTTCAATGTGAGGTGAGAGGAATAGAGGATGGTGTGGCGCGATGGAGGTGGGGCCCGCTCATAGATCACAATAAAAAAAAAATTGTGATAAGAAGTGAAGGGTAAATGTTATGATTTGCGATGAGTGGAGTGCACTAAGAATAAGGTGACATGGAAGGATATAGGTAGTTTCACCCACGAATCACAATCTGGAGTATTTCGTTATATGAAGCAGGAGGTTAATGCTATAATCTATGATTTGCGATGTGCGGTGCCAGAAAGGTTAGTGATGCGAAAAGGTGAATGGTAAGTTTCTTTCCTCTTTCAACTGCAGGGCATCCTCCCAACCCGCACTTGAATTGTTTCACCTTCATCTTAGCTGCTACATCTCTTCATTCACTTAACTCGGATGTTGCCTTATTCGTTCAAAAGAACCACGAGCCAACAAATAGAAATAACAATCCATTATCTCCTTTGGCCAATGATATTGAAGGTTTATATATCATAACATTTCACACATTGCAACCAATTGTAGAATCCAATTTTTTAGACCTCACCCAAATAATATATCCACATGAATATCATTGGTTCCTAGGTACTCAAGTTTATTTAAGGAGTATTTTTTTGTGTGCAATACTTTTGGTCAAAAAGCTACTAAGTGAAACATGAGAAATATGAAGCATAAATATTATGCTTATATTTCCCCCTTGTCTGCTCACCTAATGTGTTATACATGTAATAAATTTGTAAATGTGGAAAAATAATGCAGGATCAATTCAACGAATTCATATAGAAAAAAAAAATTATATACCAACAAGAATATTGTCATCAAAAGACGTGAAAAAGAGGGATCCAGCAACAATCCTCATATTAATCAAAAGGAAGAGGAGCAAGTCAAGTGTGGCCTTACTCTATGTGCATTTGAAGAATAATATCAATGGTAAATAGATAGAATATGCTCTCATCACATGTCTATAAATAAGATAAATTGTATTTCTCTCTAGAAAAACAATAATCATAAGGTTATTCTTGGGAATAATGCACCTGCAAAGGTACTAGGAATGGGTATTATTGATCTGGATGTTAATAATACATAGATTTATAATGTATTATTGGTTGAAGGGATAAATAAAAACATCCTATGTGTAGGAAAAATAGTGAATAAAGGGAATATAATTGTATTTACATTAGCAAGATGAAAATTTATAGAAGAATAAACTGGAAGAATTATAAAAAAAAAGAACATTTATAAATGCAAAAAAAATATATGTTCTAAAGAAAAATCCATAAAAAAATAGGAATTCAAGTTCCTCTTCTTCACATTCAGAGTAGGGTTGGATTGTTCCCCATAATATTCTATTATATCTAATTCTTATTTCTTAAAGGACTATAGAAATTCATGTGAAGCAAATGATAAATTAATGACAATCAGGTCCATAGGACCAGTGGTGCATAATCTCATGGGGAATTATGCATGTGTGTTATTTCACTAGTTCAACTACAATGATTGTTTCATATGTGTCTAGATTATTCTTTTGGTATTGATGTTGCATATATTTAAGTTGAGTTCAAGAAAAGATATGGCATGTTCAAGGGGAGCTTCTCATATGATTCCATCAGTTCATTTCTAGCATTATGGTTTTCACATTGGTTTATTGAACAATGTTGATGATGCCTATCTGATGTTTAGGTGTGTTGATGTATGATGTTTTTATGAATTATGCATATATTTTGATATGCATTTTTTATGAAGGATTGACCCTGGTTCAGGGGGAGCATCTCCTATTCTTCCAATAGTTCATTATTTTCATTATGGTTTATTATTAGCAGAAAAGAAACATGGGCACTACTTATTTGATATGATCTATGATTATTGTTGTTGTGATCAGAATTCTTACACTCAGGGGAATATATGCTCAGGGGGAGCATGGTTAGGTTTTGGTGTTTATATCTTGTATTTTAGCTCTTTGCTTCATATCAGTAGAACATATTTATAGTGTTGAGAATTGTAGGGGGATTACTTCTCTTATATTTCTTCTTCAATTTCCCCTTAATGTCAAAGGACAAGAGAAGGACTTAGTTTTTTACAGTAGGTTGACATAAAGTCCAAAAAGGGAGATTACTAGAATTATGGCTAATGTGTTGTACATAATGTAAAATTTGACATCATCTTGTCCGTTATGTATTGGGTTTGTCACACTTTTTTCACATCATGTCATTATTATTTGTCACAATATGAAACTATTGGTATGCATGATGAATTGATGTGCCTAGTTGGGTCATGGATGGAGGGTGCTTCCTCATGATTAGGAAGATTATTATAAGTATCCTAATGATTACAAATATGTCTTTATGATTGAATATGAGTTGTGAAACATTGCAGAAGGTCTACATCAATTGCAGAAAGATGGATAACGATTAGATTTTCTTAAAGGTGAAGGAAACTAGGGAGATGTAACTGGTTGATTAGAGAAGGTTTAATAAAGTTTTTAAGGTGTTATTTAAGCCTTATTAAATCTTTATAGGACCATAGGTGTTGGAAAAAGCATGTTAGAAGTTGGAGAAAGTTTGGACAAATTTTGACTCTATTTTCACGACTTTCAAGGCATGAAGACATACTAATGCTGCTTACCTTTGTTGGAGGAGTGTTTATCAATAGGATAACACAAGTTTTATGTTCTATACATGAGTTTTAATTCCATTATTGAAGGGAAAAGGTTCGTTAATACCTGTAAACACACAATAAATTTTTTTTTCTCCAAACTGTGGTTTTTTCGCAAGGTAATAATCTAGAAATGTTCATTTAATCATATCAAAATTTCCTATAAATTAATCCATGAGACTTTCTCTTGGTATTGTAAATAGATAAATATTTTAAAAGGAGAATAGAGTTGAATAGGTATTTTTTGCACTCTTTAAGTCTTTAGTGATTTGTCTCGTATGCGTGTGTACTAGGGCGCGAAAGGAGGCTCAAATATATCCCTCAATCACCAATATAAAGGAGAACTAAAGGATATATTCAATAATTGTTTTATTTCTTGATTAAATAGTATTTTAATGAATATTTTAAAGGTTTAACATCATTTTTTATTGCATATTTGATTGTGAGAATGTCCAAATTAGATAGGTTGCATCGGACAAAGAATGTGTCTTCTTGTTTTTTTTTGTAGAATTGATTATGAATTGCATATATATGTTTGATGATTGAGGTTATCTAATTTATTCATTGTATGATTCAAATTATAGAGACTGTGTGTATAAACTAATTTATTATAGCTTTTTGAGACCATTTTGCAGTGATTGTTGAAAGGATTTTGTAGAGTTGGAGATGAATTTTTTATCTCCTATTATTTGATGTGAATGTGGATGTTCTATACTAGAGTTGATAAGTTCTTATCTCTACTCAAAATTCAGTGTATGAATAATTGTGTATGTTTTGGCAGTGTATGAAGTGAGTAGTACTTTCGGATCATTGTGTTCAAAATGAGACAGGCTCTATGACCTAGTTTGCTTGGCACTGAGATTTTTTATAACATATATATAGAGATTGAGAACCTTATTCTTAATGAGTTGAGTATTGTGACGGGGGTTTGAGATTGGTTTATGCAATAATTAGTGTATTATTGTGGTGGAGGCTTAGTATTAAAATCAAGACAAAGGTTCTTATATGGTTTTTTTTTCTAATATTCGATTTGTTGACTAACAGCGAGATTGAATGTTGACATCTATATTTAGAAGTCCTATGGAAATGTTTTCTTGATTCCTTAGATCTTGAACTGATGATAGAGATTGTGATTCTTATAATATTTATGCCTATGAATTCATGAAAACATGTTAATACTTGTATTCATTAATATTGTTCAAAGATCTATGGCATAATGTATGTAAATATTAGTGTGACAAAATGAAGGAGGTTCATGTGTGTTTTCCCACTAGAGTTTGGCTTTCTTGATAGAGATGTTATGTGAATAAGGTTTCTTGACTATTTAGGTATAGTAATGATGATAGAATATCCTTAATTTTTATTTATTTGATCGAATATTTGTGCTACAGGATTGATGGTAGTGAATCTCTCTATTGATTGATCTACATGTTGGTAAGCGTTGTTTCTTGAATGATGCAGATATATATGCATTGGAAATTTATATGGCATATACTTGTATATGTTACGTGATGTTTCTTGTCATTAATATAAACCTATGATGATGGTGCTACAATGTGTCTATTTTTATCAACTTGATGTTTGAGTTTGTTGTTATTGAAGAAAGATTTGATAGTGATATTGCATATTGATATGAATTGAAAATGGTAGATTTGGTCGTTTCTTAAATGAATCAAAGAGAGTTTCAGTTTAATTGGTTCTTTTGAGAACAATTTTTAAGTTAGAGATTGGTTAATGAGGAAGTTGATGACAAAGGTATTTTACTTAGCTGATGATCAAGCAATCAGTATGTGGCTTGGTATTTGATAGTATTAGAGTTCTTCTAGGTATATGGAATTTTGTGAAAGGGTATTTGGTATCTTGTATGGTTTGAGAATTATTGGTTTTTCAGTATTTGGTTTTAAAGTGATTATTAGTATTTAAAGGTTTACCTTAATGGTTGGTTTGGGTCCAGTTTGGAAACTTGATGAAAGGGGATTACAATTTTTTATGGTTGATTGAGACAGCTGGATCTAGTATGAATATTTTGAAACATGGTGTGGAAAGGGTCTTGAGGGTTGTAGCCTTCACTGAGGGAGTAGGTGATTCCTTTTGGAAATAGCTAGTAAATATGATAGGTCAATATTAGCTTTTTTCTATTTAGAGCTAGAGATTTTATGGAGTCGGTATCCTTCTGTTGTAGGATCCTGCCTACTGGTAATATTTTGCACTGGTACAAGATGTAAAAATAGTTTATTCATAATAAGAAAGAAGACCAAGACGAAAAAAGTAGTGGTTTTCTCCCAAATTAGGTTTCCACCTATAATTCAAGTGTCACTATGCGTTGATGTGTCGATGAGTTTTACATTATTATGTTTTACATGATTTTATACTTAATGTTTCTCATAATTTACTGAATAAGCTATGATTTAGAGCACATTTTCCTTCTAATGAAATAATGGTTCAAGATAACTTTGAAAATGAAAGCATAAATTAAGCACACTTGAATTGGGAATGAAACATTGATTCACTGATCTGAAAATGGAATGTACTTGTTTAATGGTGCAAGGTATCCATTTTCATTTAAGAAAATGAGTGCAAATACTCATAATTTTAAATTGAGCTATAACTCCAAGTGACCTCTTGATAATGTGAGAATAAACTATTTCCCATACAGAGATGGACTGTAGGGGCATTCACTGGACATGTCACCTCTAAAGAGAGGATGAGTTCCAGAGGCTACCTGGCCCTCTACAGACTCTGTCTAAGGAAATAATATGTAAACACAAATATCAAAATCAATGAAAGTAATTAATTCTGAAATTCAAAGTATTCATTGATCTGTTTTAAGTGTGAATAAGCAAGAGTATATGTTCTGCAATTGGAGTGTAGAGGTTTGATGTTAAAACAACAAGTTTTGATTACTGTATAAACTTGTTTTGGAAAAGCATGCTTATGAAATTTTACTGTTTAAACTATCAGAATCTGGAAATAAACAGCCAAAATACACAGATGAACAGCAGATATTTGTTTAAGCGGTTCACCCCTCTCTTGGGCTACCTCCGCTGGTCCAAAAGCCTCTAATTAGGCTCAGTCCTCTTTTGATTAAATGCTTCAAATGAAATTACATCTGTATAAACTCCTCAAATGAGAAGATAGACTGCTAAAAAAGACTCAGAATATCCAAATCAGTAGAAATAGACTACAAATTCACCTCCATTGGAGGAAGGTAGCCCAATGCAGCAATCTTTCCCCTTAGCTCTGATGGAGTCACTGTCAAAAGCGCTGTAAAATTCGCAGATAGAATGCCCTGATGGCTCTGCAGACACCTCCAACAGCTCCAGAATGCTCTCTACACCCAAAATCAAAAAAAAAATTCGTCTTCAAAGGCCTCTCCTAGCAGAAGTTATGGCATATTTACTGAACTGCCAGTTTCACCTAAAAAACCTCCACTAAATGTGGAGAGACTGTAGATAACGCCACTAAATAAGGGTATGGCACCAAAACTGGGCGGAGCCGCCAATCTTATCCGGGCGATTATCTCGGCATTAAATTTATGGTTACGCATGTTCATATGCGTGGCGGTCTTTGTAACCGTTTAAATAAAAACAATGGTTAATAATTAAAAACCCACAAATATCATATAACCAAAGTTTTAAATCCTTCATTCAAATGCGTGCCAACTGTTTAGCATTTGGGTTCTGGTTCCCGCCGCTGGTTCTATGGGAAGGGGGCTGGCCCCCTTTCGGGCCCCGCCCAAACCTTCCACACACAATAACTATAACTCCGTTGCCAACACATAACAAGAACTGCTGTGTGGTCTATTGGCTAAGTCTGTTGGTTTATATGCATGCGGTCGGCAGTTCAAAACCGACTGAGCCCCAACAAAATTTTTTAAATGCGCCATTTCAAATTCGGTCTTGGGGCCACGTGGCAGCCTCCGGGCTAGCCACGTGGCGCCCTTCCATTGGCTGCCAAATGGAATATTCCTCAGAATATTCTGCGGAATATTCCACGAAATATTCCCAAAATATTCTGTGGAATATTCTTTTTTTAATAAAATTTTCCATAAGTCAAATTTGGCATTTTTTTATGAAAATTGAGAAATCTTCAAACTTGAATAACTTCTGCATACGGCGACCGTTTTTCGAACCGTTCACGGCGCCGGAATCAGGAAGACGAGCTCTATCCGGTCGTTTAGGTTCAAACTAGTTCTGAGCACCTTCATTTTTGACCATTTTACGACACTTGGTCCTGAGCTCCTGATCACACCTCCCAAATGAGAAAGCTTTTGGTCCCCAAAAGCTTACTGAATCTCTGATCTGAACTGTACAACACTTGAGGAACAGAAATATCCTCTTCCAGTCAGCCAAAAGAGCATACTAATGCCAAAAATTTCCTGCCTTGCTAACTGTCGTCATGGCGACTTTTTGCTGCATACGCCAAGTACTTGTCGAATCCCGACCAAGTTCTTTCGCCAGACAAATCTGAAATTGCAGGAACCAGCAATGAAACTTGCTGATATATGAGCTGAAATATTCCCCTGAATATGTGGACTTGCCAAATGTCACGATGCCCATCCAAGGCACCTCCATTCCAGAAGAAGAACTGCCTCCCAAATGAGAAAGCTTTTACAAAGATGAAACACTTCATCATTTCTCCTGTTTACAATCTTGGAGATCAAATTAACTTTTTCCAAGTCAATATTACATTACATGCATGGTTAAAAAACAAAGTAATCAACCCTTCAAGTTAATCACACATACATGTTTAAAATACAAGGAAATCATCATGATCCCTGTGCTCATGCATCTCATTCTCATACATGCAGTTTATCCTTCAACTTTCTCTTAAGTACAATCATAAGTACAAGATCCTCAATCACATGTACATGTACTTTCAAAGCTGAAATGAACATAACTTTCACTACGATAGAGTGAGTCTCATACTCAGCTTTTCCATCCTGCAACTTGCATTCCTTAACAAAGAAAATGCATTCAATCAAAAGACATGCAAATTTAATTGGATAAGAATTCTAACCATTTCTTACCAATCCATTTCAAAGGTGCTTCCTTTAACTGCACATCGATATCAACATGTGTATCATCCTGACACATATCAATGATGGAAACTTCCTTCCCATTCTTGCCATACTCTTTCTCCCATTTCTTCAACTTTTGTGGAAGCATTGTTGGATTAAGAGTCCAACACCTTTCAACAGTATGTCCTTGCTTATGGCAATAAGTGCAACACATGTTCATCTTCTTGACCGCATGATTTGCATTGTTCATTGGAACTTTGGCTTCTTGCCTCCTTTCCTTCAAAAGTTTCTTGTATGTTGACATTCTTTTCCAACATCTAGAAACACTATGGTTAAACAAACCACAAAAAGAACATGCAATTCTTTTCCCATGCTTGTGTGGAAATTTTCCATGCTTTACATGATCAAAGGAATTATGATTGAAATCAGATTTATACCTTTCTCTTTCACCTTCATTACCTTCATGAGGAGGTGAATCAAAAGAAGAAGAAGCTCCCTTTGGAACACTAACAATCCCATCAATGGTTTTAGAGCTTTCACCACTCCCTTGTTCAAGTGCATGCTGATGCACACCTTCTTCCTTCATGGCTGCTTTGGAACTTTCTCCATAAGATTGTCCATAACCAAGACCCAAATTTTTAGGCCTTACCTCAACCATTATTGGCTCAACTATACCCTGTGCATGTTTTCCCAGTCCTTTTCCTTCATATCCCATTTTGGACATCAGCTTGGACCCTATGCCTTTGGTATGTTTCTCAAAAGAACCAAGTTCATAAACATTCTTATAAGAATTTGAAGACAAACTAGAAATGTTTACCTCTTCTTCAAGCTGATACTTGGCTAAGGCTTCTTTGGAAACAAGGAGTTGTGTCTCCAACTCATGCATCTTTTCCAGCTTCATGTTTGCAATACGAAGTTGGCCTTCCATTTCCTGCAATTGGTCAGAAATCAACTGCTTCTCTTCCCTCATGAAATTCAACTGCTCTTGAAGTCTAGAGATCTTTCTTTCATCCTCATACATTTCTTTCACCATATTCAACATGATGAAAAATTCTTGCTTCAAACCTTCATCAAAAAATCTTGTGAAGGAGGATGATTTTGAAAACTCACTTATGAAAGTTGTCATTATAAAAATGAACAAAAGAGCTTCAGCCAACTCAAACAACAAGTAGTTTGCAGAATAATAAAGCAGTCAATCTTCAACACTACTTAAGACACCTTTCAAGCTACACAATCAAGCTAGTGATGTCAGTCAAGCAAACCAACTTTGCAACCTGCTCTGATACCATCTGATCTGAAAATGGAATGTACTTGTTTAATGGTGCAAGGTATCCATTTTCATTTAAGAAAATGAGTGCAAATACTCATAATTTTAAATTGAGCTATAACTCCAAGTGACCTCTTGATAATGTGAGAATAAACTATTTCCCATACAGAGATGGACTGTAGGGGCATTCACTGGACATGTCACCTCTAAAGAGAGGATGAGTTCCAGAGGCTACCTGGCCCTCTACAGACTCTGTCTAAGGAAATAATATGTAAACACAAATATCAAAATCAATGAAAGTATTTAATTCTGAAATTCAAAGTGTTCATTGATCTGTTTTAAATGTGAATAAGCAAGAGTATATGTTCTGCAATTGGTGTGTAGAGGTTTGATGTTAAAACAACAAGTTTTGATTCCTGTATAAACTTGTTTTTGGAAAGCATGCTTATGAAATTTTACTGTTTAAACTATCAGAATCTGGAAATAAACAGCCAAAACACACAGATGAACAACAAATATTTGTTTAAGCGGTTCACCCCTCTCTTGGGCTACCTCCGCTGGTCCAAAAGCCTCTAATTAGGCTCAGTCCTCTTTTGATTAAAGGCTTCAAATGAGATTACATCTGTATAAACTCCTCTAATGAGAAAATAGACTGCTAAAACAGACTCAGAAGATCCAAATCAGTAGAAATAGACTACAAATTCACCTCCATTGGAGGAAGGTAGCCCAATGCAGCAATCTTTCCCCTTAGCTCTGATGGAGTCTCTGTCAAAAGCGCTGTAAAATTCGCAGATAGAATGCCCTGATGGCTCTGCAGACACCTCCAACAGCTCCAGAATGCTCTCTACACCCAAAATAAATAAATAAAATTCGTCTTCAAAGGCCTCTCCTAGCAGAAGTTATGGCATATTTACTGAACTGCCAGTTTCACCTAAACAACCTCCACTAAATGTGGAGAGACTGTAGATAACGCCACTAAATAAGGGTATGGCGCCAAAACTGGGCGGAGCCGCCAATCTTATCCGGGCAGTTATCTCGGCATTAAATTTATGGTTACGCATGTTCATATGCGTGGCGGTCTTTGTAACCATTTAAATAAAAACAATGGTTAATAATTAAAAACCCACAAATGTCATATAACCAAAGTTTTAAATCCGTCATTCAAATGCGCGCCAACTGTTTAGCATTTGGGTTCTGGTTCCCGTCGCTGGTTCTATGGGAAGGGGGCTGGCCCTTCGGGGCTGGCCCCCTTTCGGGCCCCGCCCAAACCTTCCACACACAATAACTATAACTCCGCTGCCAACGCATAACAAGAACTGCCGTGTGGTCTATTGGTTAAGTCTGTTGGTTTATATGCATGCGGTCGGGAGTTCAAAACCGGCCGAGCCCCAACACAATTTTTTAAATGCGCCATTTCAAATTCGGTCTTGGGGCCACGTGGCGGCCTCCGGGCTAGCCACGTGGCGCCCTTCCATTGGCTGCCAAATGGAATATTCCTCAAAATATCTTGTGGAATATTCCACAGAATATTCCCAGAATATTCTGCGGAATATTCTTTTTTTAATAAAATTTTCCATAAGTCAAATTTGGCATTTTTTTATGAAAATTGAGAAATCTTCAAACTTGAATAACTTCTACATACGGCGACCGTTTTTCGAACCGTTCGCGGCGCCGGAATCAAGAAGACGAGCTCTATCCGGTCGTTCAGGTTCAAACTAGTTCTGAGCACCTTCATTTTTGACCATTTTATGACACTTGGTCCTGAGCTCTTGATCATTCACCCCCTTTTCTCACTATTATAAATGCACTCTTGATCGTTATCACAACCGCACCCTATGTATGAGTCAGTCACTCCCTCCTTCTTTCTACCTCCCATTCTCTTTCACCCTCTCTGCTAACTCTCACACTCTACCACACCAACTCTGATCCCCCATCTCTTTCTCTCTATACATCTATCCCCCTCTCTCCCACCTTATCATTCTACCTTTTCCTCCATCTTTACCCCTTAACTGCTCCCTCTCCATCTCTCTCACTCACACCCTATCCCTCTCCCACCATACCTAACATTCCATCTCCCTCTCCCTCTCCATCCACATGTTTTTCTTCTCTCTGCATCATTCTCACTTCCAATATGTTACGTCTCCATCTAAATAATTAAAGAAATTACTCTTAATATTGATTATAAATGAGAAATGTATTTTTTTGTTTATCTAACTGCTACAATTTAGAGAGATTTTAGTGTAAATTTTTCTATTTTTATTAATAAACCTGAGGAAAACTATGAATTAACATCTTCCAAAGGAGAATATTTTTAAATCACAATTTATTTTGACATAAAAAATTTCTTCTCATAAAATTTTCAATATGTTTCAACACCCCGTATAGTCTTTTGTTTGTCAATGTTTCATTTTCATGGCTTTGATTATTTTTATACATAAACAAAACTAACCTAGTAGTTATACTTATTTTTATTTGCTCATTGGAACATGATTTTATAAAAAAGGTTAGATCAACACAAATATTATGACCACTATTGAGAATAATTATAATTATATAAATTTCATATATCAATTAACATTAGTATATATTCTTGACTCACTAATCCTCTTACTCTTTCATGTATTAGATTGAACTCAACACCACTTATTTCTTGAGCAATGTCTTATTTTTGCCTTGATAAATTATCCCTTTGGGACTTTCATGTTTTGCATGTGGGAGGTTATCATTAGCACAAATAAGGTTTTAATGTAAGACTTGAAATCATGTAATATGAAAATTGATTTATATTTCGTATATATAGTGTTTTCCCTTTGTTATGATTCAAACTCTCTCGATGTCTAACTATAATCCTCAACTATGATTTTGAGGAGAAATGTCCATTACATTAAAATTGTTTTATTAATATTATCCTATTATTATTATTAAAATTTTGTCTGCCTCATCTTTTTTGTACATGTTTTATTTGGTAAATTTGATGGCTATGGTTTATTGGGGTTTTTCTTGGAGGTAACCATCCTCGGGGTTGGCATCAACCTTTCTCATTTTTCCTCTTTGTTGATGGAGAAGAGGCTATGTGACCTAGGGTTTCTAGGGTTTATCCTTCTATCAAAAATTTACATGTCATTTGACTATTCACTCATTGGAAACTCAGTTGCTCCTCGAATTACATTTTACTGATGAATTTTGAGAGGAGTTTTCCTTCGATGATAATTCTTTCCAGTTAAATTGATGAAAATGGCTTCTTCTCAATTTTCATTATTAATTTATAATATATTTTTCTTGAGTCGATTTTGGTTGGTGTATCCATGGTGTTCATGAGGGTGATCATACATAGCAGGGTGTTTCGACTCCATTAACTTCACAAATGGCAGTTATTTTTACAAATTTCTACCTATTAATTGGTGTTAGTCATACTTTTTTTTCTTATCAAGTGGATTTAATATTTTTTGTTTTCCTTTTGAGAGGGCTATAACCCTAATGTTGGGTATTCCTATTAGGGTCTTATCCATACTATTCAATTCATAAGAGACATGGTCCTAGCTCCCTACAAGTAACTTATGCCCTCCATATTTTATTATATACTAATATTATTCCTTAAATCAAGTTTTTTACATATGGGGTTATCCAAACACAATTTTATCATAACAGATTTTGATTTTGTTTCCTATTTTATTTATAGCGCCACTCTGTACTTGGTACAACAATCACTTCCAAGAAAACACTCACATTTCTGTAGAGTGACTTCATCATGATGTATCGGGTTCTAATTTACATAATATTACTTTTACTCTAGGGTTTCCTTGAATACAAGCCAAGAGATAGGGCTTGAATGTAACCGCATGGCTTGAATTATGGCTAGGTCGACACAACTTTTTTCTGTAAGGGTTTCGCTTTTTTTATACAAAGGAATTTAGCTCAACTATGGCCACAACCTTACTCCTAATTGCAAACAAATTATGTATTTATTAATCCTTTTACTTAGAATACAAAAAATGATGGTTGCTCGGCCTTTGTTAGTTATCATGAAATTATTTAATGATAACAAAGTTCTTGTTTTTAGGTATATTGAATCCCTCTTATGGTTGTATGGAAATTTGTTTTTGTCTCTTCAATACTATCAGTTCTATACTCTAGATGCCAAATTTATTCCTAGAATACACATGTAATATTTCCTTTTATGTATATACTTGAAATAATTAATTCAAAGGCCAGGATCACTTGATTTACTCGTCATTCTAAAAATCATCAATTTACTTTTATAACCCCATTGTATCATAGTTTAGGGTTGATTTTAAATTCCTATGTTATTTTTCAACTTCAATATACTGACTTGTTCCATGTTGGTATTTTAGATACTATGCACCACAACATGGTGTCAAGATAAAGGAAATGAATATATATTTTTTGATGGATTTATGTATCATGGCCATTTTGTTCATCTATTTGTTTCTTTCGACTTGCATATGCATAAATTGTAAATTTCATTTTTAGTTATTTTATTCTAACTACTTCAAAATGGCCCAAAACCCTATAAGACCTATCACAGGGCCAATTAGGGCTTTTCTATCTCTTAACATACTAGAATTGGGGATTGTACTAAGATAGGAAGGTGTTGAAAAGCTAGCCTTTCCAAAATTACTAACCCTAGTTCCTTATTGCACATATGCATTAAAATATATAAACATTATATACATATAAGTATTTTTCTATTTGTGTCTTTCCTAATAAATTTCACATCAATTTTTAGAACAATTTCATAGCTTATAATAACCTGTAACGTAATGTATCCCATAATATCTTTTTGGTTTAAAATTACTAACCCTTCATTGTTTTTCTTCCTCCTTGAGTCGTTTACATGAAATATTCATGTTGGTTCTTGAAAAAATAATCCATATATAGTTTCTTGCACCTGCACACTTATGTTTTCACACATTTTCTTGAAAACGAGCCTACATACAAATGTTTCCTTGTAGGTTAGCTATCTATAAGATTAAACACATTCAAAAAATTATGTATGTTTTTTAAATTATAAAATTACTGGATTAGAAAATTTACCTACGATATTATGGGGAATATGGAAACGACTCTCGTGTTCCACCCAAGCATAAGCTAGCTTCTCGCCTACCTACTCCCGAGCTTCATACATTCTAGATAGAGAATATTCCTTTTCAACAATTCCATAGAGTATCTCCTTGTAACCCCAAGAAACACCCTTCCATTGTTTGAGTGTTCCACAAATGTTTCTCTCGCACTATTTTTGTTTGGAAACTACTATCTTTCTCTCCCACAATAATTCCAATTAAAACTAGACTCATGGATTTTATATCTGTTCTGAGTATTCTTCCAGACTCGTGCCATTTATCTCTAGTTGTTTTTCCTCTGGTATAAATATTTTCTTAAATTTTCACTATCTATTTTTTCCTCTCCTCTCTAGGTTAGAGATTATGAAAAAATGAACACCTTTTCTCTTTTGTTGTCCCCCCTTCTTGGGGCATAACTAATTGTCCAACTTCTTCTTTGGTTGTTAGGGATATAGTTCTACCTGATAGCCCTTTACATATTGTCAAAGATATTAATACACTAAAATCTCATTTCCTTATATATATATATATATTCTCGTTAATAACAAAACATATTAATTAATAAATCAAAATTTCCAGTTTAACTGTAGTTCAAACTTTAACCAATTTAGTCTTGAGTCATATCACAAATAGTATTACATATCCCTCCCTAAAAAGGTACACCATCCTCACTGCTTTCATATTCCTTTCTTCTTTCGAATATCATTGGGAAAGCCTCTCTCATTTCTTCTTCGAAATCTGAAGTGACCTCTTCTAGCCCAAAGTTCTCCCGTTACACTTTAACTTAGGGAATGGTCTAGTTTCGAAGAGTGATTTCCATCGAATCCAGGATCTCTACAAGTTCAAATTGGAACTCCCCTTCTAGTTATACCTATACAACATTCCAATTTATAACATGGTTAGGATCATATACATATTGTCTCAACAAAGAAACATGAAAAGAATTATGTATTTTAACATGAACTAGTAGAGATAGTTGATAATCCACTCGGCCAGCTCTAGCCAATATTTCTAATGGTTGCAATACCAAGGAGCCAAATTAGCACACTTCTCTAGTTTCAAAGAACTTTTCTTGGGTCTTAATTTTATATATTCCTAATATCCCACCTGGAACTCCCTAGGAGTTATTTTCAAAATAACATAGTTATTTTTCTAGTCTTCAACTTATTTTAAATTTTGTTTGATTTTTTTTACCATCTACTCCATTTCTTGAAGAATGCTAGGGCCCAATATAACCTTATATTAAGGGAAACTCTAATGTAAGGGTATATTACATTTCCAGTTGTATAGAACCTCAAAAGGACTCATCTTTAATGAGGCTTGATATCCAATGTTGTATGCAAATTCCACAAGGAAAAGAAAATATTCCCATTTAGTGGGTTGGTTCGTGGAGTACATACACAACATATCCTATAAGACTTTGTTTACCCTTTCAGTCTTCCCATCTGAAAGTGGGTGGTATAATGTACTAAAATTTAGTTGGTTACCCACACTGGTAAGCAGTGCCCTCCAAAAATTTTAAGTAAATTTTGGATTTGTATCTCAGATGAATACCTTAGGTATGCCATGCAATTTAAAATTTTCCCTCATCAAAATATCAGCCACTTGTGCAAATTTTTAGGTAGACTTCACAGGGATGAAGTGAGCTACCTTTGTTAATTTTTCAACCACCGCCTTTATGGAGTCATGTTGTCTTCTAGTCTAGGGCAAGCCTATAATAAAATCCAAGGAGATCACCTCCCACTTCCATTTTTCTATTGGTAATGGATTCAATAGTCATGCTAGATGTTGGTATTCAATTTTTAATTGTTGGCTCTATTGGTACCATGCCAAATATTTATGCACCTCCTTATTCATTCTTGGCGAAAAAAACTTATTTTTAGGGTTGTACTTAATTTTTTGTACTCGGGATGTCATACAAAGGGTTTTTTATGAAATTCATCTAACATTAGTTGCTTAATTTGTTCTTGTTCTGGTAAATAGATTAGTGTTTTATACATTAAAAATACCTATTTAAGGGTTTGATAATCAACCCACTTTTTAGGTTCAATTGCATTCTCTAAACTTTCACATATTTGATTACAAACCTAATATATGGAGGCTGCATTTATAATTTGTTCACACAAATCTATTTCATTCTAACTGAAAACTACTCGACATGCCTATTTTACGCTTATACCTAAGGCATTACATACCTTATTTTATTTACCTTTGATATGTTTAATATCAAAATTGTGCTCACTTAAAAGAGCCATCAACCTCGATTGTGTAGCGTTCATTTTAGGTTAGCTGAAAAAGTACTTCAAACTTATGTGGTCCATAATTAAGGTGAATTTTCTTCCAATCATGTAATTCCTTCGGATTTTGAGGGCATAGATCACTACTTCTAGCTTTAAATTTTAAACTACACAATTCTTTTCATGCTCCAATTTCCATGATTTGTAGGCTAATATATGACCTTCTTGCATGAGCACACCTCCCATTCCTTCAAGGAATGCATCTGTGCATACTTCAAAAACCTTCTCTAGATCAAATATTCTTAGTACCATGGTGACTATTAATAAATGTGCTTCATCCTTTTGAAACTCTCTTGGAACTGTTGAGTACGTAAGAAATTTACCCCATTTTTCTGCAATGAAGTAATAAGATGTGTTAATTTGGAAAAACCTTATATGAAATGGTGGCCATAGTTGGTTATTCCCATAAATGATCTGATGCCTCCTATGTACTTTGGAACTAGTCATTCGGGGATTTCCTTCACTTTGTTGGTGTCCACGTCTAGTACTTTTCTTTAGATCGCATGTCCCAATTATTGTCTATTACTTTGAAATAATTCACATTTTTTAATTTTTTCATATATTTGTTTTTTTTATAGTGTTGATAACCCTATTTCTAGATTTTGCTTGTTTTCTTCTAGCATTTTAGAATACACCAGTATGTCATTAAATACTATTAACATGAACTATTTAGAAATATCCTAAATACACTATTCATTAGGCATATGAAATTGTTTGACACATTCATGAGCCTAAAAGGTAGCATTGTAAATTCATAGTTCCCATATCAAGTTTTAAACGCTATTTTTGATATCTCCTCTTCCCAAATCCTTAATTGATGATACCTAGATTGGAGATCTATTATGGAGAATATAGTTTTCCCTTTTACTTGATCGAAGATATGATCAAGATGTGGTAGAGGGTATCTATTTTTTACTATCAACTTTTTCAATTGTTGATAGTTTATAGACATTCTAATCATTCCATATTTTTTCTTGATGAAGGGAACTAGTGAACACCACGAGGGATACAATGGATCTAATATTCCCTTTACTTAATAATCCTTGCAATTGAATTTTTAATTCCATATGTTTAGGTAAAATCATGTGATATGGGAGCTTGGAAATCGGTGCTTCTCCCAGTAATAATTCAATAGTAAGTTCCAACTCTCCCTTAGGGGGTAAATGAGGGGTTTATTATGGAAAAACATCTGGAAAATCCCTCACCGGTTTGAAATATTTTATAGTTTCAATTTTATTGTTCAGGGTTTGATTTTTCACCTTTATTGCAAACAGTAAACACCCTCTTTTTCCTTATTTTCTCAACTACATAAGTAAACACCTAGTAATTCCTTTAATGACTTGAGTTTCACCTCCATCATTTACAAAGAAATATATATTTTTTTATAAATAATTAACCAAGGAATTATGACCTTCCAAACTATCCATTCCTATTAACACATTATAAGAGCCCAATGATAACACATTTAAATTGACTATATTTTTTTCCATTTAACATAATTGGACAAGATTTAATCCAGTTGGAAACCCATATTTTTGCACTTGCAGCCAATTTAACGAGCCAAGGATTTTAAATTTTTTGGTTACCAATTTAAAATTTTTTATGATATTAGGGATAATATAGCTTAAAATGACACCAAGGTCAATTAACATAGAAACAAGTTGGTCAAGAATTGTACCTTCTATTTCCACCATGGTGGAATGGTGTTCGTCTTGTCACTCTTCCAGCACTGCACTAATGCACGATATCTTTTGGGCTACACCATCGAAAGTTGAAGTCTCTTGGATATTTTGGAGGTACTGTATAGCTTTTTTTTTATAAGGAAATTTACTCAATAGATGGGGCTCACCACATCCCCAACATTTCAATGGCTCCTTTTCCTTTCAGTTAAAGGTCTTGTTTTCTTTGACTTGCTTGGACCTGACTTGTGTTTTTCCTTGAGATTTATGAGTCTATCCATTATTTTTATTAAAATTTCAACCATGCCCTCCTTTGATTCCTTTCTTGAAAAATCCAATTTTCTCTCCTTTATTATTTTGCAACACCCTTTATTTTTTCTTATCGTGTCATACCTTTGAATTATCATTTCTTTGTTTACTTACTGGTAAAAAATTCTTGCTTTATGAATAGCTTTATCCATAAAATTCAAATTAACATACTCTATATGTTCCTTGAAGGAAGGTGGGAGGGAGATTATAAATTTCTAAGTGTCTACTCTTTACTCTTTTATGAAAGGTTCATAACACAAAAAGTGTGTAAATTTTTGTATCAATTCGTTCATAGATATATGTCGTAGTTTCAAATCATGAAACTCCATTTCCCTATCATAAAAATGTCTCTCTGTTAGATATTTTTCTTGGAATAATCATCAAAATTTCTCCCAAGTAACTTCCTTTTTCTTCAAGATGAACAATATAAACTTCGTCCCACCATAGAGAATCCTTCTCCCATAATTGATAGGTAGAAAGATTAGATTTTAACTCTATTTTGTAGTCAAAAAAAAAAAAAATATTATATTTAACAACCATCCCTCTCCTTCCTCCTTTGATTCCTCGTCATAAACTCCGGGTCAAATATTTCTAAATTCTCCATGTAATTCCACCATATTTTTTTTTCCTTTTGTTGGGAATAGATAGTTGAGGAACTATGTTATTATTTCTCCATTATTTCCTTTAGTTTCTTTGTTTCCCCTTCAGTTACTCGCCTCTTAGAAGTTTCTTATTTGTCTTCATCTTCCCTGGTTTCTTCCACTATTTTTGAGTTGGTATTTTATGTTAAAGTTTTAATCAACTATTCGTGTTCTACAATGGTCTTTAGTAAACATTCATGACTGGAACGAATGTTCAACATCTCAATTTGCACTGATCTCATCATATTTAATAGCTCCATGTTAACGTCTTGATTTTTTTGTCACAAATGTACATAAATCTCATTCTCATCAATATGTGTTTCTGGATTACGTCCTGCCATTAAGTCTCCTTGTCTAACATCTCCTTGATTTAGTTGTGAAAAATTCACAATTTTGTTTTTGTTATATATTTTCCATAAAACTATAGTGAACCCAAGGTATTAGTTTTGGACCTAGGTTCTTATATCACCTGTCACATCTCCATCAAAATCATTAAATAAATTACTCTTAAAACTGAATATAAATGAGAAATGTATTTTTTCTTATCTAATTGTTACAATTTAGAAATATTTTAGTGTAAATTTTATGCTTCTATTAATAAACATGAGAAAAAATCTAGATTAACATTT
The DNA here is from genome assembly GCA_034641835.2 of Pinus albicaulis. Lineage (NCBI taxonomy): Eukaryota > Viridiplantae > Streptophyta > Pinopsida > Pinales > Pinaceae > Pinus > Pinus albicaulis. The sequence goes on along the minus strand of CM076582.1, from coordinate 475,196,496 downwards.
TCCATAAGAGAATAGTTTGAAATCAAAATTTCTTTTGACATCCAACTTTTCTCGTCATAAAAATTTCAGTATGCTTTAATGCCTCATATATTAAATTTTTTTTCAATGTTTCATTCTCGTGGATTTTTTTATTGTTATACATAAACATAACTATCCTAACAGTTATACTTATTTTCATTTGGGAATTGTAACTTGATTATATAAAAAGATTATAAATTTCACTATGCTTTGATGCCTCATATATTCCATTTTTTTCAATGTTTCATTCTTGTTGATTTGTTTATTGCTATACATAAACATAACTATCCTAATAGTTATACTTATTTTTAGTTGGGAATTGGAACTTGATTATATAAAAAGTTACACATAAACATAACTATCTTAATATTTATACTTATTTTGTCTTGGGAATTGGAACTTGATTATATAAATTTATAACTATCTTAATAGTTATACTTGTTTTTATTTGGGAATTGGAACTTGATTATATAAATTTATAACTATTCTCATAGTTATACTTATTTTTATTTGGGAATTGGAACTTGATTATATAAATTATAAATATTCTAATAGTTATACTTGTTTTTATTTGGGAATTGGATCTTGATTATATAATGTTTTTATTTGGGAATTGGAACTTAGTTATATAAATTTATAACTATTTTATATATAAACATAACTATCTTAATAGTTATACTTATTTTTATTTGGGAATTGGAATTTTTTATATAAAATTATAACTATCCTACTTGTTTTTATTTGAGAATTAGAACTTGATTATATAATGTTTTTATTTGGAAATTAGAATTTAGTTATATAAATTTATAACTATCTTATACATAAGCATAATTGGAACTTAGTTATATAAATTTATAACTATCTTATAGATAAACATAACTATCTTAATAATTATACTTATTTTTATTTGGAAATTGGAACTTGATTATTTAAAATTATAACTATCCTAATAGTTAAACTTGTTTTTATTAGGGAATTGGAACTTGATTATATGAAAAAGAACTTGATTATATAAAATTATAACTACCCTAATAGTTATAGTGAACTTGATTATATTAAAAAGTTATATAGTGCACAAATTATGAACAATTTTGAGAATCATTATAATTATATAAATTCGATATATCGATTAAAATATTAAAATGTGTTCTCCAATCACTAATCCTCTTACTCTTCCATGTATTAGACTGCAATACGCACCACTTATCACCTATGTGACGTATTATTTCTTCCTTAATAAACTATCCCTTTCGTACTTTCATGTTATGCATGTGGGATGGGATATTATCATTGGTATAACTAAGGTTTTATTATAAGCCTTGACTTTGTGTAATATGTTTATTGATGAATATTTCGTATATATATAGTGTGTTCCCTTTGTCATGAGTTGAAGTCTCTTGATGCGTAGTTGTAACCCACAATGATGCTCTTTAGAATAAATATACCTAACGTTATTATTATTTAATAATCCTCGAATGTGTTGGCCTCATCTCTATTTTACATGTCTCATTTGGTAAATATGACAACTACGATACATTGGGGTAATCACCCTCGGGGTTTGCATGGGACCTTTTTCATTTTCACTCTTTGTTTTTGTTTTTTTTTTTTTTTTTTGATCTAGGGTAATTGGTAACTGATGGATAAGAGGATCTACGACCTAGGGCTTTTAGGGTTTATACTTTGGCATTCCATTTGAATATTCACTTATATGCAAACCAATTTTTCCTCGACTTACATTTTAATGGCGGATTTCGATAATGGTTTCCTTTAGTCAGAACTCTTTCTAGTTAAATTGACCAAAATGGTTTCTTCTCTAGTTTCATTATTAATTTATAATTTATTTTCTACACCATATTATTCTTGGCATAACCATGGTGATTGTGATGGTGACCACACTCATGAGGGTGTTTCGACTCCTTTCACCTTACGCATGGTAGTTTTTTTTTATAGAGTTCAACCTGGTAACCGGTGTTAGCTATTATTTTCTTTCTTATCAAGTGGATTTCATATTTTCATTTTCTTTTCGAGAGAAATGTAACCCTAATGTTGGGTATGCATGTTAGGGTCTTATCTAGACTACTCAATGCACATTAGCATGACTTTGGCTTACTACATGTAATATATTCATTTTATATTTTCTTGTATACTAATCTTATTCCTTAAATAAAGTGCATTACATATGGGGTTATTCTCAAAAAAAAAATATCTCACAACAAATTTTGATTTTGTTGGTTATTTTATTTGTAGTGTCACTCTCTACTCAATACAACACTCGCTTCCAAGAAAAAACTCTCATTTCTTTCGAGTCACTTCATCGTGACATACCAAGTTCTAATTTACATCATTTCGCTTTGATTGTAGGGTTTCCTTCACTACAAGTCGAGAGATAGGGTTTCAATGTATCTGTATTGCTTTAATTATGGCTCTATCAACATAGATTTTTTCTTCAAAGGTTTCCCTTTTTTCTTGATACAAAGGAAAGAAAAAAGGATTTTAGCTCAACTATGGCCACGAACTTCTAATTGTAAGAAATTTATGTATTTATTAAGATTTTTACTTAGAATATATAAAAGCATAGTTGGATGTATTTATTTACTTATGAAGAAATTATTTTATGTTAACATGTTTATTGTTTTCAGGTAAACCAACACCCTCTTATGGTTGTATGGAAACATTTTTTTGTCTCTTTAAGATTGTCGGTTCTCTACTCTAGATGTCAACTTTATTATGAGAATATTCAAGTGATGTTTCCTTTTATATTAAAATTGAAGGCCAAAATTAATTTGAAGGCCAACATTACATGGTCTACTCATTGGTTTGAAAACCATTGATTTACTTTTACAACCACCCCACTTTTTACAACCACCCCACTGCATCATACTTTATGCTTGCTTTTTAATTCCTTTGTTGTTTTTCTACTTCAATATATTCACGTGTTCCATGTGGGTATTTTAACTATTATGCACCACAATATGGTGTCGTGATAAAGGAAATGATTATATAATTTTTTAATGGATTTATACATGGCCATTTTTTTCATCTATTTTTTTCTTTCGACTTGCATATGCGTAAATTATAAATTTCATTTTTCTTTATTGTATACGAATCGACTACCTCATAATGGCCTAAAAACCTCACGGACCTATTACAAGGCTTGTTAGGGCTTTTGCATTTCCTAACAAATTAGAAATGGGGACTATACTATTATAGGAAGGTGTTTACATCCTATCCTTTCCAAAAGTACTAACCCTAGTTCAGTATTACACAGATGCATTAAAATATAGAAAATTTATGTATAGATAAGTAATTATATGTTTGTTCTTTTTCCTGATAAATTTCACATCCATTTCAAAACAATTTCAGATAGGATTATACGAACCTGTAACATATCTTATCCCGTAATATTTGTTGGTTTAAACTTACCAAACCTTTATTATTATTCCCCTTTTGGAATAGTTTACCAACATTATTCCTATTGGTTCTTGTAACAATTTTACATATAAATTTTCCTACACCTGCACACTTATACTTTCACACATTTTCTTCAAAACGTGCTTACATCCAAATATTTCCTTGTAATTTAGCCATTTTTTAGATTAAACAGATTCGCAAGATTTTTTTTTTTTCAAATATAAAAAGATTGGATTAGAAAAATTATCTAATATATTCTATGGAATATTAAAGGGCTCTCATGGTCCACCCAACCGTAAGCTACTTTCTTGCCTAACTACCCTGAAGCTTCACGCCTTCCTATCAAAGAACCAATTTTTTGAACATTTCCAAAGAGTATCTCCTTGTAACCCCAAGTAGAACCCTACTTTTGTTTGAGGGTTCCACCAATGTTTCTCTCCCACTGGTATTGTTTCGAAACTATTGTCTTTCTCTCCCACAATAATTTCAATTAAAACCAGACTCATGGAATTTATCTCTAACCTTTTATCTCTCGTCTCAATATTCTTCCAAACTCATGGCATTTATCTCCATCCATTTTTCCTTTGGTATAAATATTTTCTTAACTTTTCTCTATTCCTTTTTTTCTCCTCTCTCTCGATAGAATAGGTAAAAATGAGGACTTTTTCTCTTTTGTTATTCCCCCTTCTTAGGGCATAAATAATTCTCCAACTTCTTCTCTTATTGTTAGGGATTTATTTATTCTTGATAGCCCTTTACATATTCTCAAGAATATTAATACAATAAAATTTCATTTCTCTCACACACACACACAGATATATATATATATATATATATATATATATATATATATATATATATATATATATATATATATATATATATATATATATATATATATATATATATATATATATATATATACTTAAGCATTAATAACAAAACATATTAGTTAATAAATCAAATTTTGTAGTTTAATTGTAGCTCAAACTTTAACCTATAGAGTCTAGAGTCATATCACAAGGGATATTACATAATCTCTCTCTCTCTCTCTCTCTCTCTCTCTCTCTCTCTGCCCACATTACACTCTCCATCATGATCTCCCTCTCCCCATATGTCTTTATTTTTCTCTCTTTCTCTTGCTCTTCAATTATCTCCATCTCCTTTTCTCCATTCCCACCCTCCTCCCCTACCGCTCTCCCTCTCCTTCTATCCATCTCCCTTTATTGTTCTCTTTCTCCCTCCATCTCTTTCCCTATCCCTTTATTTGTTTCTCTCTCCCTCTCTCTCACTTTGTCTTTATCTCCCTTCATCTCTCTCCCTTTGCATTCCCCACCCCCCTATTTAGCTCACTACTCCTCCCTTTCTTTCCCTCCATATTTCGAATTCTTCTCTCTACCTCTCTCTCACTTTCTCTCTACTCTCCTCCCTCTCCATTTATATCACTCTCCCTCTATTTCTCTCTCAAAATTGCTCACTTTCGCCATTTCTTTCTATATTTCTCTTCCCCAATCTCTATATATCTTCCCACTCTCTCTTTATATCTCTCTCCCTCCCTATATCTTTATCTCCCTGCCTCTCTCTCTCTCTCTCCATATCCTTCTCCCTCCCTATATCTTTATCTCCCTGCCTCTCTCTCTCTCTCTCCATATCCTTCTCCTATGTCACCATCCCCCTCCCTCATTCTCTCTCCCACTGTCCCCCCCTTCTCTCTCTCCCACTATCTCCCTCTCACTTGCACTATCTCACTCTTCCTTTGTCTTTGTCTATCCTCCATAACTTTATCTACTCTCTCTCCTATATCCCTCTCTCTCTTACTCCCTTTCTCCCTTTATCATTCCCTCCCATTTTCTCTCTCCCTCCCTCTCAGCCTCTCTCTTCCACTCCCTATCCCTCTATTGGCCTCTCTCTCTCTCACTCTCCACTTCTTGATTTACCCCCCCCCTCTCTCTCTCTCTCCACTTCTTGATTTACCCCCCCCCCTCTCTCTCTCTCCACTTCCTGATTTACCCCCCCCCCCCCTCTCTCTCTTCTTATCTTGTTTTATATCTCCTTTTTCTCTCACTTGTTCTCTCTCTTTTTCTATTCCTCTCTCTCCTTCTCTCTCTCTACCCTTCCATCTCTTTATATCTATCCCTCCCTACCTCTCCCTCTCCCTCTCCCTATGCTCTCCCCCTCTCTCCCCCTCTCTCCAAATCTCTCCTTTCTCCTTATCTCTCCATTTCTCTCCTCAATATCCATTCCTTTCTCCCTCAGTCCCTCTCCATATACCTCTCTCTCTTTCTCCCTTCCTTTCTTCATCCCCCTCCCTCTCTTTCTCCCTCACTCCCTCTCATGCACTATCCCATTGTCTCCCCTTTTATGTCCTCTCTCTCTCTCTCACACACACTCTCTCTCTTCCCCCTTCTCTATCACTCTTGATATCTCCCTCTTGATCCCTCCTTCTTTCAGCCTCTATCCCTCACCCTTAATCTCTCTCACCCTTTCTCCCTCTCTATTCAACTCTCCCTCTCTCTGCCTTTCCTTTTCTACTTTCCCGTCCCTCTCCCTCACCCTCTCCCTTATTCTACACCTCTCCATATCTCCATCCATTACTCCCTCCCTTCCCCATTTCCCTATCTTTATCTACCCCCCTCTCTCTCACTCCCTTTATCTATCTCTCATGTGCACTCTATCCATCTCTCCTACTATGTACCTCTCTTTCTATATCCCCTTCTAATGTCTCACTCTTGATCTTTCCCTCTCACCCCCTCTCTCTCACCCCTATCGGTCTCTCTCCCACATCCCCTCACTATTGTTGTATCCATCTCCTTGACCCCTCCCCCCTCCATATCACTCACCATCTCCATTGAGCTATACCTCTCCCTATCCCTGTCCATTTCTCCCTCCCCCCACTAACAACCCCTCTATCTCTCTTTATCTTTGTACCTTTCCCTTAGTCTCCATCTCCCTCTCCCTCACCCTCACACTATCTCTCACCCTCCCTCCCTATTCTTCCTTTCCCTCTCCCTCTTACATTTCCTCTCTCCCCCTCTCCCTTCTTCCTCTAACCCCCTCTATCACTCTCTACCCTTTTCCCTCTTCTTCTCTCTCACCTCTCTCCCACTCTCTCTCTATTTCCCTCTCGTTGATCTCTCCCTCTCTCAACCCCACTAACTCTCCCTTGGACTCCCTCTCTCCTCTCTCTCTCTCCCATTTCTTTCCTTCATTCCCCCTCCCTATCTCTATATCATCCCCCTCTCCCCGCTCCCTTTCTCCCTATTCCACCTACCTCCACCATTTTTTCCCACCCCTTCTTCCCTACTCCCTCTCTCCCCTGCCCCATCGTTCTTCCCGGTTAATCCCTCTACAACCCCATTTTTCTCCCATTTCTCCCTCTCACCCATGTCTCTCCCTCTCTTTATCCCCTATCCCTTCATATTAAATTGAATAACATAACTTATTATTCAATATATATATATATATATATATATATATATATATATATATATATATATATATATATATATATAAAGTAACATACACCTAAATCACATACACCTATATTTTTTTTAAAATTATAGATTATGGTTAAATTACACAGGCATAGAGTGACATACACTGATACTTAATCATTAACTTATTTAGTGACAAACTTATCTCAAATTGAAAAATGGAAAAATTAAATTAATATTCTTAAATAAAAAAAATATTAAAATCATAAAATTAAACTGTGTATAAAATTTAAAGAAATATTAAAAATATAAAATCAAATCTATTTATACACCTCTATCTCGTGGAGAGTCAATTTTAATTATCATACACACATTATTTTTCACTGTCATGGTTAGACTCATCTAACATAAAATGATTTTATGATTTCTAAATATTATTAGAATATATGATCTTGTCATTTTCAAGATAAGTGATATTTCTTATTATATAAAAATATTTTATAATTCTTTTTTATATTAGAGGAAATATATCAATATCGAAGTATGTAAAGTTTTATGCTTTCTAAATATTATTAGAATATATGATCTTGTCATTTTCAAGATAAATGATATTTCTTATTATATAAAAATATTTTATAATTCTTTTTTATATTAGAGGAAATATATCAATATCGAAGTATGTAAAGTTTTATGCTGAATCTATGTCAGCCCGAAAATATATTGTATAAAATTCTTGAACAAACCTTATGATTCACGGAAGGCTATAATAGCGACAGCTAAATACTTGCGTAAAATATGCGTCTTGCAAATGGAGCCATGTGAACATATACATTTTCTTTTCTGAAAAAGATTCAGAAAAGCTAAATAAAAGCTTTTTCTCTTTTTATTATTTTTTTGAAGGGAGGATTATGCTATGCTTGATTACCATAGTAGTTTAGTTTTGATCATGATACTTTTTAATGTTTAATTTCGTAAATTATTAATTTTTTTTTTAATTTAAAAAGGAATTTGTTATAATTTGATTGATTAAAAGTTTGTATTCCCGATTTATGTCTTATATTATTTATAAAATTTAATTACCTCAACAAAAATTAGGAATCATGGTTGAAATTTTATAATCAAAATATAATTAAAACTAAATATATATTTAAATAAATTATAATTAGTTTTCTTCAATTTATTAACCCACAAGAAAAAAACTTTTATATATATATATATATATATATATATATATATATATATATATTAATTTAATATTATAATTAATAACATTTTTTTTATAATAAATTTTAAATAATAAATGATTTAATTAAACTTAAAAATTAACAATTTAATATTATAACAACATCATTTAATTGAGAGTGCAAGCTTCTGTGATACATGATATTTTAATTATAAATTTAGGAACCGACGCGTTTCTTATCATCAGGATAATGAAAATTGGCTGATGTGACATACACATTTATACCAAGAGGAGAGAAGCAATGGTCAAAACCCAACGGTCAAAAATAAGAATAAAAATATTAAAAAAAAAAAAAACTAAAAATAAAGTTAGCCCAACCTTAAAATTATAAAAGTTAAAAATGGTCAACAAAAAATAAAATATAAAAAAACCAAAAACCTAACTACCCCACCTTAAAAACACAAGTTAAAACTAAAAATAATATAAAATCAGAACTAAAAACCAAATAACACCCCTCTCAAAAAAAAACAAGATAAACATGAATCAAGTTAAAAGTCATAAAAAATCAACGTCAAAGTCAAAAATTATAACTAAATAAAAAATATAAATACATAAAATAATAAAATAAAATAAAATTAAGAATCTAATCAATGAATAAATTAATAAATAAATACATTGATAGATAAAAATTAGAAATTAGAATTAAAATACAAATAACCAATAAAAATAAAAGATTTAATCAACAAATAAATTAATAAATAAAAATAAAAACTAGAATAAAAATAAAAATAAATTTATTTTATTTTAATTTTAAATTATACCTAAATCAAAAAATAAAATAAAAATAAAAAGGATTTAGTCACTAAATTAATTAATAAATAAAAATACATTAGTAAATAAATAAAATTAAAAACTAGAATTAAAATAAAAATAAAAATAAAAGATTTAAACCATAAATAAATTAATAAATAGAAACATTAAAACTAGACTTAAAATACAAATACAAATAAAATCAAAATAAAAATACTAAAAATAAATCTATTTTATTTTATTTTAATAAATAAATAAAATACTAAAATAAAATAAAATCAATTAAAAAAAAAGGGGGGAAAGACTCTTACAGGGAGTGAAGAGATGAATCCAACAACTGCTAACTTTCCATCCATCATCTCTGTTCAATGTATAGGGCCTCTTCTCAATCTCAATCACCTACCTAAATTTCCGGTGATGGAAATGGTCAACCCTACAAGGACTCTAGCGTCTTCCATATAGATATGATGCTTCGTCTTCTCCGCATGCTCAGCGAGCGCTGAGGACTTGGTTCTACCATGCCTAATATCTGTAGAATGCTCCTGGATCCTTTTATTAATTGATCGACCAGTTTCACCAATGTAGGGAGTCCCACAAGAGCACGGGATCAAATAAACACCTTTCATGCTTTTGAATAGGGATGATGGATGGAAAGTTAGCAGTTGTTGGATTCCATCTCTTCACTCCCTGTAAGGGTCTTTCCCCCTTTTTCTTTTTTCTTTTTTTCTTCTTCTTTAATTTTATTTATTTTATTTTATTTTAGTATTTTATTTATTTATTAAAATAAAATAAAATAAAATTATTTTTAGTATTTTTATTTTTGTTTATTTTTATTTGTATTTTAAGTCTAGTTTTAATGATTTATTTATTAATTTATTTATTGATTAAATCCTTTTTATTTTTATTTTATTTGTTGTTTTAGATATAATTTAAAATTAAAATAAAATTAATTTATTTTTATTTTATTTTTATTTGTATTTTAATTCTAATTTTTAATTTTTATTTATTAATGTATTTATTTATTAATTTATTTATTGATTAGATTCTTTATTTTTATTTTATTTTATTATTTTATGTATTTATATTTTTGATTTAGTTGTAATTTTTTACTTTAATGTTGATTTTTTTATGACTTTTAACTTGCTTCATGTTTACCCTGTTTTTTTTAGAAAGATGTTATTTTAGTTTTTAGTTCTGATTTTATATTATTTTTAGTTTTAACTTGTGTTTTTAAGGTGGGGTAGTTAGGTTTTTGGTTCTTTTTATATTTTATTTTTTGTTGACCGTTTTTAACTTTTGGAATTTTAAGGTTGGGTTAATTTTATTTTTGGTTTTTTTAATATTTTTATTCTTATTTTTGACCGTTGGGTTTTGACCATTGCTTCTCTCCTCCTGGTATAAATGTGTATGTCAGGTCAGCCAATTTTCATTATCCTGATGATGAATTACAGTTGGTAGTTAGAAACACATCAGTTCGTAAATTTCTTATGTGATTTCCCGAAAAATTTATAATTAAAACATCATTTAATGTGCAAATTTAATAATTTAATATTATAGCAACATCATTTAATATACGAATTTAGTGTTATAGCTATTTAATATCAAATTTCTTTAAAATAACACTAAGGGATCATGCTTGAATCTTGTAACTTATGAACAAGTTGGCTTGAAAACTCGAACTAGTTGGTGTACACATGATAAGTTAAGCCTCCTCATGTTTTAGTTAAGTACTAATAAAATATTATTAAATCATATAAATTTATTTAAAAATAAATATTTAAATTTTTTTTTTTATGAATTTGTTTAATGGTTTTTTTTAATGATAAAGTACATTTAAATTCAAATTTTAAAAAATCTTTTCCTTTTTTTAATCTTTTTCTAATAAAATAAGTAAAATAAAAAAAGGGGGGGAAAGACCCTTACAGGGAGTGAAGAGATGGAATCCAACAACTGCTAACTTTCCATCCATCATCCCTGTTCAATGTACAGGGCCTCTTCTCAATCTCAATTGCCTCCCTAAATTTCCAGTGATGGAAATGGTCAACCCTAGCAAGGACTCTAGCGTATTCCATATAGATATGATACTTCGTCTTCTCCGCATGCTCAGCTAGCGCTGAGGACTTGGTTCTACCATGCCTAATATCTGCAGAATGCTCCTGGATCTTTTTATTAATCGATCAACCAGTTTCACCAATGTAGGGAATCCCACGAGAGCATGGGATCAAATAAACACCTTTCACGTTTTTTGAACAGGAATGATGGATGGAAAGTTAGCAGTTGTTGGATTCCATCTCTTCACTCCCTATAAGGGTCTTTCCCCCCCTTTTTTTTTCTTCTTCTTTGATTTGATTTATTTTATTTTATTTTATTATTTTTTTTTTGCTAAATTGCGCTATTTCTATTATGAACATAAAATTACAAAACTGCCACGGCTCAGCTGAGGAAGCCTGAGACCGGGCTTGATTGCCACTATCAGTCTAGATATGAAACTGCCCATAAACGGGAAACCAGTTCGATTGTAAGTGATTACACCGCCCAGTAACTGGGAAACCGGCGAAGAGTTAACTAGATTCAGCATAAGAAAGCTAGAGAGATACAAAATATGCATTCAGCTATATCTGCTATGAGTTATCATTGAAACACTAAACCTTGCAAAAAGTTTTAAGCAGAGTTCATACTGGAAACTTGTCATGGAAGTGAGTGAGCAATTAATCTGAAGCAGTTTGCTCCTCCACAATTCTGCAGCCATACTGATTGTCCAGGTCCCCTTCATCAATCTTGTTTTCTTCTTCGCCTAACAGGCCTGCGTCCATCTGCAAATTAAAAGGTCTCAAGGAAGAAGGGACGGGGACAGTAGGAGCACCGAAAAAGGGAATGAACGGAGCAGGTTCAGGGCCAGAAGGAGGGACAAAGGCGGGCGTAGAAGGAGTCTGCAAGTGACTAGGGTGCGAGGCAGGAGGGAAGGGGAGTTCTTCGCTCAGCGTAACTGTTAAGAAGACAGTGATAGGGCGGTCAAACTCAAAGTCGAAGCGCAACTCAGTATGTTGCGTGGATTGTCTGAGGAACTGACTTCCAGGGGAAGGAGTGGAGGCGGCGACGTGAGGCTGGGGCAGGGACAAAGGAGGAGCAGGGGGAGCAAGGGGCGGAGGGAAAGACAGAGGAGGCGCCGTAGCATGGAAGTCACGGAGAAGACCAGGAGGGTCAGAAAAGTTCTGAGCCGGACGCCTTGCAGAAGGCTCCAAGGGGAGGTCAACATTGGGGCTGTGGGGAGGGCGCTCGCCCATGGATCTGCCCCGAGAAGCTCCCCTCCTGCAAGACATTCGCTGCCTTAGTCTGGGCATGGTGAAATTCTCATAAGAATCCACCCAAACTCTGGAGGGAGCTGCAATTATAGGAGTAAGATGACCAACAAAGACAGGAGGAGCTTGAGAATTGAAATGAATCGGACAGAAGTTACTGTGCGTGTAGTGGAAGCCTGGAACGGTTTCCAAGCAGCAATGCAACGCGCACCGTCGACCTGTAGCTGTTCTCTCTCCACCTGTAGCAGAGCCTCCCGGGCAAAGCGAGCTCAAAGGCGACAGAGGACGGTGGCCATCGGCGAAGCAATCGGGAGAATTCGAACGGAAATGCGCCATTTGATAGCGTGTGCACTGACCAAGGCATAGGAGGTGACGGCGAACAGGTTTAAATGCCCATCACAGATGGGTAATGAAGACTGCATTTAAGGCACCATGGGGGGCCATGTGGCCACCCCAAGTGAATTTCCTTGGGAGTAGAACCAGGCCTAGTGGCCTCTGCGCGTAACTAAACATCCGCATCCGGAGTATTTTATTATTTTATTTATTTATTAAAATAAAATAAAATAAATTTATTTTTAGTATTTTTATTTTTATTTTATTTTTGTTTGTATTTTAAGTCTAGTTTTAATGTTTTTATCTATTAATTTATTAATTTATTTATGGATTAAATCTTTTATTTTTATTTTATTTTTATTTTAATTCTAGTTTTTAATTTTATTTATTAATGTATTTATTTATTTATTTATTGATTAAATCCTTTATTTTTATTTTTATTTGTATTTTAATTCTAATTTTTAATTTTTATTTATTAATGTATTTATTTATTAATTTATTGATTGATTAGATCCTTTATTTTTATTTTATTTTATTATTTTATGTATTTATATTTTTTATTTAGTTATAATTTTTTTTTTTGACGTTGATTTTTTATGACTTTTAACTTGATTTATGTTTATCTTGTTTTTTTTTTTAGAGGGGTGTTATTTTAGATTTTAGTTCTGGTTTTATATTATTTTTAGTTTTAACTTGTGTTTTTAAGGTCAGGGTAGTTAGGTTTTTGTTTCTTTTTATATTTTATTTTTTGTTGACCATTTTTAACTTTTGGAATTTTAAGGTTGGGTTAATTTTATTTTTGGTTTTTTTATAATTTTATTCTTATTTTTTACCATTGGGTTTTGACCGTTGCTTCTCTCCTCCTGGTATAAATGTGTACGTCAGATTAGCCAATTTTCATTATCTTGATGATGAATTACAGTTGGTAGTTCGAAACACATCAGTTCCTAAATTTCTTATGTGATTTCCCAAAAGATTTATAATTAAAACATCATTTAATGTACAAATTTAATAATTTAATATTATAACAACATCATTTAATATACAAATTTAGTGTTATAGCTATTTAATATCAAATTTCTTTAAAATAACACTAAGGAATCATGCTTGAATCTTGTAACTTATGAACAAGTTGACTTGAAAACTCGAACTAGTTGGTGTATACATGATAAGTTAAGCCTCCTCATGTTTTAGTTAAGTACTAATAAAATATTATTAAACCATATACATTTATTTAAAAATAAATATTTAAATTTTTTTTTTTTATGAATTTGTTTAATGGTTTTTTTAATGACAAAGTACTTAAATTCAAATTTTCAAAAATCTTTTTTTTTTTTAATCTTTTTCTAATACTTTCTATTTCATATCTTCTTCTAATACTTTTTGGAAGCTCTTGAGTTTAGGATAGTGTAGACAAATGTCATCCATTACATTTGTTTTTTAATTATGTTTTATTGTTGATTGCAATAGAAATATATTTTTTCTATTGACAAAGATGCCTTAATGTGAGAAATTGTTTAGAGTTTGCACTTAATTTGCTTTTCTTTTTATTATTATTATGACATTCATTATCATCAATATTGTTCTTTTCTTTTTATTATTTGCTTTTGATGGTAAATTATAATATACTTTGGAAATTGATTATGCTTTACTTATTATAATAAGTTAAGTTAATTTGATTGCAAGTTTTAAAATATTTCAGAAATATAATAACATTAATTAGATTGTACATTTTTATAGTATTTTGTAACTCAAATTGGTTTTTAAATCTGATTGTATATTTCAAAATATTGTATAGATATAATCAAGATTTCCAAATTGTAAAGTCGTCCATGCCTATTAAATTTCTAAAATAATTTTAAATATAAATATATGTTTAAATTTAAATAAATAAAATTAAAATCAGTTTTTAAAATAATTTAATATTTATAAATTTCTTTTTAAAAATATTTAAAAATTAAAAGTTACTGATAATTCATTCAATATTCAAAATAATAAAGCTCCTGAGTGCAAGTTGATACCCATCATGCACTAGAAATTGGAAAGAAAAGCTCTTCCATATAGTCTTTTCATGGCTTTCATCAATGAGTGATTTTTTTTTTTAATAAATAGGTTGTTAGTTATATTCAATTTTGTTGCAGTTTTTTTAATTGTTAAATTTAATTTGAATGATTGAAGATTTTAGGATTTTTTGAAATCTAGTAAACAAGAACCAAGTTCAATTGTTTAATATTACAATTTTTTATAAATTTTAAAATATTTTTACCATTTTTCACACATTTATAATGTATTATATATGGTTTCATGTAGGTTATTAGATTGAATATATTTAATGGTGGGAGATGCAGACACATGGAAGGACTTTGACAAGGGAAAGTGTAAATGTGTAGAGTTACTACTCATCACTACTCACTAAAATTTTATACAAATCTTTACCTCTTTTAATAGACAAATAATTTTTCCATTTAATATATAGTTTATTCATTTTAGATTTCAATTTACATTTTTTAATAACAGAAACTACGCTACCCTACTCTACCCTACCCTACCCTACCCCTCTCAAGTACCATTAGTATGATTAAGATAAGAAAATAATTTCAATCATATTTTAGCTTGCTCTATTTTTTTTTTACCCTATACTTGAATGTGACTTCTTGAAACAAGAATGGTTGAACGAGGATTAATTAGCTTTCTCTATTTCTATTTTACCCTATACTTGAATGTGACTTCTTGAAACAAGAATGACTGAACCATGATTAATCATGTATAATGGGTGGAAGAATAAACCCTTTGTTTGCTTTGTGATATAATTTAATTCAATTTCATTTCTATTAATTATGTAGTGTTATCATTTGGAGGCTTCATGTAAGTATTGTTCCTAAGTACACTACTACGCTAAGGGAACTTTTATGACTTTTTTTAAGATCGTTTGTTTTAAGACAAAAATAGTTTGAGACAAAAATATTTTAAGACAAAACTTTATATTTAAGAAAAAAATATTTTAAGATAAAACTTTAAATTTGAGAAGAAAACAATTTGAGACAAAACTATTTTAAGACAAAACTCTTTGTTTAAGACAAAAATAATTTGAGACAAAAATATTTTAAGACAAAAGCTTGTATTTAAGACAAAAACAGATTAAGACAATTATTTTAAGACAAAACTTTATATTTAAGACAAAAACAGTTTGAGACAAAATTATTTTAAGACAAACCTTATATTTAAGACAAAACCATTTAAGAGGAAATGTGATGAAACCTATTTAAGACAATTAACAATTAAGACAAAAACATATCAATTTAAGAAAATATTATCTAACAACTGCAAAATTGACTCTCACGATGTGCCCTAAGTCTGCCAACTTGCAGGCTACTACTATCTTGCGCCTATACCAAGGTTTTTATTTCATGTGCCATTCATATTATCTTATATAAAGACAAAATTTTGTTGGACTCTTCGTTTTCTGGGGGTAACTCACTCTTAACAATGCGATAATTTTTCTTGGCAAGATTTCCCAGACATCAATTCCTCTTTTGTCCCTTCGATCTCTATTGATACAATTAGAGGCAACTTGTCTATCATTGCATTCAACACTACTACATGGAGGGGGCTTTTAAGACAAAATAAATATTTTTTCTCAAAATTTAATTTTGTCTTAAAATTTTCAATAAAAGGCACTCATAAAAAAGGTAAAGGTAAAGGATTAAGGGTCCGTCTTTACACTATTGATGGGTTCTTTACGAAGCAGAGCGATGGAGGCTAACAAAACTAATGGGATTTAGGGTGATGGAGGTCGACAAAAGAGGTGTGCATCATGAGAGGAGTGATGGAGGCACTTTCGATGAACATGGATATGTAGTAACATAGTTGAAGTACTTTTCGGGCTCTCCATCAATTTTGTTTTAATATGTGTTTTTTGATTGTTTTATTTATTTTGAAAACTACTTCTATCCATTGGTTGTTTTTATTAGCATATTTTTATGCTGGAACTCCAAATTTTCATGGGAAACATGGATTAAATTCATGTGAAGGATTGTTGGAAAATGTAGCAAGAAATTCTCAATTTGATTTTTCCTTGATTAAATTGAGAAAAAAATAATTTCCACATCAACATAAAATTTGGATGCAATTAGCTTGTATGACATGGCTTGTGTCACCCATTTTACTTAGTAAATTCAAGTTCGAGGAGTTACAGTTCAATTAAGCATGTGTGATTGCTAATTTGTAGTAATCAAAGTCTTTTATCTCAAGTTGTTTTCAGTTAAACTAGTTATAATTGTTAGAGGAACTAGTGGAAGGTCAGTTGTTCAGTGGTAATTCAATCAAACTCAATGATCATCAATTTAACTGATCAATCAACCCAAAATACCTAGTGCATGCAACGAATTCAAGTTCCCTGGTTGTGGTGGAGATTCCAAGGTAGTGTAACATCAGTTGTAGACTAGTATTGTGTGTACAGGTGTTGCATGTATTCAGATGATCAACCTTAGGAATTTTACAATCCATGTTGGAAAAATTCCTAAATAATAGGGGCCTAATTTCTCAAGGAATTGCGCAAGGAAATAAGGGCTCAAGTAGAGGTAGAAATTTACTAAGTTTGGTTCAGAGCTTCTCAGTGAGAAGAGAGATAGGTTATTCACTTGCAGGTTGTGCTCAATTGAGAAAAAAATTGTAATACATATCTATTTATCAAATTAATGCAAGAAGGCATTGTGGTTCTTAGCAGATTGATTTCCCTAGGAAGAAAAATGTGTGCATGTGTTTTATTTCTTATTGCATGTCTGAAATTTTTGTTCTAAATTGTGAATTAACTTATGCATAGCAATAGAGTTGGTTTGTTTCTTGTGATTTTGAAAAAACTTCATGAGTAGTTGCAAATATACACCATTATTTCTACATGGTATCATAGCAAGATTCACATTACAAAAGGAATTTCAAAGTTGTTTCTCTAGACGTTCGAATCTACAGTCTAGTGTAGCAGGATCTCTTAAGAGATGAGAAGGTGACCTTCAATGGGTTGAGGCTAGAGTATGCCTTGGAAGGAAACTCTAATTTCATTACATGGAAGGATCACATGGAGGAGGCATTCGATGAGAATGGATTGCTAGAATACATCAAGAGAGATGTTGAAGAACCAGTGGAATCTTATGCCTAGAACCTTGATGAGTGGAAGAAAGATGAAGCCAAGGTGTGGAGAATAATATTGGAGGGATCACGAGACCATATTTTCACCAATATTCATGGGAAATAAAATTATTATGCAATGCGGTAGGCACTAAATTTTTTTTTCTAAAATAGTAGTGACCACAGGAAGTTGGTGCTCAAGGATAAACTTTGAAATATCAAGATGTAGAAGAATGACTCTATTCCGTAGTATATGAGTAGGTTCACACATGTTCATGATGAGTTTGCAGGCGCTGGTGTTACTGTTTTAGAGGATTACTGGGTAAGCCTGGACCTTATGGGCCTTCCCAAGAGTTGGCATAGCTACCAAGATTCAGCGAATGAAAGGGAGAAACTACCGAATTGGGAGTGCTTATAGTCTGATTTGGTACAATATGAAATAAGGAGAAATATCAGATATGGGACCTCAGCCAAGGGAAAGGATGAAGAAAAAATTTCTCTGGTTGGAAAGGGAAAGAATGGAAAATGGAAGAAATCTCAAACCAAACCAAAATCCATCAAGGGGGACAGAATAAATATTTTTCAAAAATTAAATGCTTCCATTTTCATGAATATAGGAACTATTACATGAAGTTTCCATAGAAAAAGGAAAGAAAGAAGACCTTAGGAGGAGTAGCAAGTGAAGGCTTGGCTTCACAATTTGAGCTTGAATTTACCCATATCGCATGCATTTCCAACACAGTGATGGGAAGCATGTGGTACTTGGACTCAGGTGTATCATTCCACATGAAAGGGTGTAGATATTTTGTTAGTGACCTGTAGGAGAAATATCTCCAAATGCACATCAAGCTAAGGAACAACGAAAGGTAGAACATGAATGGTATTGATACAATCACCTTTAAGAGGGATTCAGGTTCCCCTCTCAGGCCCATGGATGTCATGTTTGTTATAGGCCTAAATAAAAATCTCATATTTGTTGTACTTTTGGAAGACCGTGGTTATGATGTGATCTTTATAAAAGGAAAATAATTCTTGAGACACATATCAATGGAACAAGTGAAGAAGATCACGGTTTCTGTGAACAACCTATATAAGCTAGATGTGGAATATTGTCTTGCATTAAGCACTAAGGCAGAGAAATTACAAGGTCACAATGTCGGTAAATTTTGGCATGAAAGACTTGGCCATTTTCATCATAGCACCTTGAATATTATACAACAAATAACCACTAGCCTCCCTAAAGGAGCACTTGAGCAGCATGATGTATGAAAAGGATGTACATTGGGGAAGTACACAAAGTCCACATTCCATGATCAGGACAACAAAGCACATTCATTCGTATAAAGGATCCACTATGATGTATGTGGACCTTTCTTGACAAGCTCCATTACCATACACACATATTTTTTCATTTTCATGTAATTTAAGACATTGGTTGAGAAATAAACCAAGAATAAGGTGAAGGCTCTCAGGAGCGATAATGGAGGTGAGTACATGTCGAATAAATTTGAAAAATTATGCATGAAATAAACCATTCAACAAGAGTTTATAGTACCCCACAGCCCACAACAGAATAGGGTGGCTGAGAGAAAGAACTGTAGTATTGTGGGAGGAGTGAGGGTGATGTTGCATGACCAAGGCCTACCTATATATTTGTGGGATGAGACATACAATACAATAGTATATTTGCAAAACCAAAGTCCTCATCGAATTCATTGCATGATTACACCGAAGAAGGGTTTCTCGAGGAGAAAGTAAAATGTGTCACACTTAGGATTTTGGGAGCATTTTTTTATAGCCATGTCTCCAAATAATCAAGGAATAAGCTTGAGTTGAACGCAAAATTGGGGGTATTTATGGGTTACACAGAAACTCCCCACAGCTACCATGTGTAATTGTCATCCCTCAGAATGATAGTTGTGCAAAGGGATGTAAATATTGATGAGGAGAGTGCGATGTGGTGTTATCTTGAGAGGGAGTTTTAGATCCCACTAGAAGAGGAGATTTTAGTTCCAAAGGAGGAGCCTCAAGAAGTTGTGGAGTAGTCACAAATTAAGGAGTAAAGAGTGGAGACATTCATGACTCATGAAAAACCATCCATAGAAGGCACAAAAATAACGAGGGAAGTTGATATACTTGTGCAAAATGTTAGGGAGAATGTTAGAGCTCCTTCAAAATTGTGAAGTAAAACAAGGTCACCTGAGAGGTACACTGACTACATGGCTCTTATGACTGAGCTTATAGAGACTGAGCCAGCCTATTTTGATGAAGAAATAGAGAAACTTGTATGGGTTGATGCAATGGTGGATGATACTGATCCATTGTAAAGAACAATTTCTGGCAAGTGGTCCCAAGACCAGTATATAAATCAATAGTGGGCTCGAAATGGATCTTCAAGGTGAAGCAAGTAGAAGACGAAATCATAGAGAAGTATAAGGCCAGATTTGTGGCTAAGGGGTACTCTCAAGTTTAGGGAATAAACTATGAGGAGACCTTTTATCCTATAGAAAGGTACTCATCCATTAGATAAATTCTTGCTTTGGCTACCCAGATGTGGTGGAGGATCCACCAGATGGATGTAAAAACAACATTTCTCAATGGGGTTATTGAGGAGGAGGTGTACATTGAGAAACTATAAGTTTTTGAGAGATTTTATCGAGATTCTCATGTGTGCAAATTCAAGTGAGCATTGTATAGTCTCAAACAAGCACCTCATCCTTGATACAGCAAGATCGATAACTATCTCATTGGTTTTGGCTTCACCATAAGTGAAGCGGATGAAAATCTCTATCACACCTTCGTAGAAGGTAAATTTCTTATTATTTCCTTATATGTTGATGATTTGATTTTAACTATTGATGAGAAGTTGATTAGATCTTGCGAGGAGGACCTTGAAATGGAATTTGAAATAAAGGACATGGGTCTCATGCACTACTTCCTTGGGTTGAAAGTATGGCAAGGTGATGGGGAACTGTTTGTATCTCAAGGAAAGTATGAAAATGAGATACTGCAAAGTTTTTTCATGGATATTTGTAAACCCATGGAGACACCTCTAGTGAACAATTGGAGGAAGGAGGATGCCACTTTAGGTGAGTAAGTTGATTCTACCATTTATCGACAACTAGTGGGTTCCCTCATGTATCTTATGAACACATGACCATATATGTGTTATGTAGTCAACCAACTAAATGAATTTATGCTTAGGCCAACCAAATTATTTTGGAAGGCAGCTAAGCATGTTTTACAATATCTTAGAGGCACTACCCAATTTGGACTATGGTACAGAAGAGCATAGGGAGTGAAGTTATGTGGCTTCACATATGAAGATTGGGCGAGAATTCCATTAGACCGAAATAGTACATCAGGTGGAATTTTCAGTGTTGGGTTTGGATTTTTTTCTTGGTACAATAAGAGGCAAAGATATGTGGCACCAAGCTCAACATAAGTGGAACACATGGATGCAATTCAAGCAACATGTGACGCGATATGGATGAGAAAGATACTTTTTGGACTACTTGGTCAAATGATGGATCCAACTGTGATAATTAGAGTTGCATAAATCTCTCTCATAATAGTACTATCGATCCAAACATATAGATATATGGCATCACCATTTACACGACTATGTGCAGAGGTAGATATTGTTGCTACACTACATTCTGGAAAAGGAATAGATGTTGAAATTTTGACAAGATATTTTTCAAGAGGGAAGTTCGAGTTCCACAAGTGCAAGATAGGGGTGGTTGATAATCCCTTTCTTGGTGAGAGGGAGTGTTGAAAAATGTACCAATAAATTCTCAATTTGATTTTACCTTGATTAAATTGAAAAAAATTTAATTTCCACATCAATAGGCAACTTGGATGAAGTTAACTTGTGTGACATTGCTTGTGTCACCCATTTTACTTAGTAAATTTGAGTTGGAGGAGTTAGACTTCATTAAAGCATGTGTTATTGCTAATTTGTAACAATCAAAGTTAGTTATCTCAAGACTTTTTTAGTTAAACTAGTTCCAAATATTGAAGGAAATAGTGGAAGGTTAGTTGTATAGTGGGACTTCTGTCAAACTTAGTGATCATCCAGTTAATTGATCAGTCAAATCAAAATATACAGTACATGCAAAGAATTTGATTTCCACAGTTGTGGTGGAGATTCCAAGGTAGTATAACACCAATTATAGACTAGTCTTGAGTGTCCACATGTTGCATGCAGTCTGATGATCAACCTTGGGAATTTCTCAATTCATTTTGCAAAAAAAAACTAAATAATAGGGGCCTA
The DNA here is from genome assembly GCA_034641835.2 of Pinus albicaulis. NCBI lineage: Eukaryota > Viridiplantae > Streptophyta > Pinopsida > Pinales > Pinaceae > Pinus > Pinus albicaulis. The sequence continues at coordinate 475,174,608 of CM076582.1, read as the reverse complement.
ATTTATCGAGTAATTACACAAGGAAATATGGGCTCGGGGAAAGGTAGAAATTGACTAAGTCTGGGTCAGAGCTTCTTAGTGAACAAAGATATAGGATATTCACCTGCAGGTTGTGCTTAGTTGATCAAAGCAATTGTACTACATCTATATTCATCAGATTAATGCAAGAAGGCATTGGGTTTTTTAGCAGATTGCTTTCCCCAGGAAAAATGTTGTGTGCATGTGTGTTATTTCTTATTGCATGTTTGAAATTTTTGTTCTAAATTGTGATTTAACTTCCACAGACCAGTAGAGTAGGTTTGTGTCTTGTGATTTTAAATAAAACTTCATGAGTAGTTGCAAATCTACACCATAATGTCTACTAGGATCGTGGAGGAAAATTACAAAATATCTGTTAGTAGAAAATATGCCTAGTTTAAAATATCTACGATAGATTTTTTGAGAAGCAAACATTGAGGATAAAAGATTGGATTATGGAAGCATTAGTCACAAAATTCACAAGGGGAGTAATTTTGGCTACAACATTGGAGGTAAATGGATTAAATGTAGCCTTCTTTGGTGCAGTTGTTGGTGTTGTTGGGTGAAATATGTCTAAGCATAATTATCTGAGCTAGATTCAATTTTTACGTTGATTTTGGATGATCTCAAGGATCTGTACTAGTTTTCTATTTCAAGCTACACTAATAACAATTTTTTTTCCACTCTAGCTATTGGTCTACTTTGTGGTCTATCACAGATGCACTAGCTAGTTGTTTACGTGGTCTTTATTCTAAACCTTTTCTCTTGTGGATATTCCCACTCCTTCTTTGGTTTGGGATTAGTCGATCTAGGGATTTATAAGGATATTAGTTGCTACATGTTGGTATTCTTTGTGGTCTATCTTAGACACACTAGCTGGTTGTTTTACGTGGTATTTCATCCAAAAAATTTCTCTTGTGGGTGTTCCTCCTCTTCTCTGGTTTGGGATTGGTTGATAAATGGATTTTAGAGGATATTTACTATTATGTAAGTGCATTCATTTTGGTTGGTGGAGTTGGTAACATATTTGAATTTTGAATTCGATCTTGAATGAGTATCTTGGGGCCATTAACTGGTTTAGGGGGATATTTATGTTCCAAGTTGGTTATCAATTATATGAAGAACAATCCATTAATGGTTTGCATTATCATTGAAGATATTTGTCGATTGTGTGCTTGGTGAGATTTTATGAAGGACATTGGTTAATGATGATTGGAAAATATATTGTATTTGAAGGGGTGTCCTAGTGGATTGCACTGGTGACGACCTACATTGAGTGGGGTATATAATTGATAAGTGACATTAATATACCTTTTTTACATATTTTATCGAGGTTTTTTCAGACACTCTACTACATAAGGTATTTTTTGGTAATGTTATCTATTTTAGTGCACATATAGTCGGGATTGCAAACTATTGACGATGCCAGATGTACAAATGGACTTTTCATCTATTGATTTGATGTTCGTTGATACTGAAGTAAACTGGGGCGGTGACATGCCATTACTCGATGGGTAGGAACATGCGACTATTGAGGTGGAGAGTCATGGATTCCCCAAGTCAGCAGTCCATCCCTCTGCAACATATCCAGTACATGCATCTATACATGTAGATTATCTTTTCTAAAATGGATACACATTTATGGTACTATTGACCTCTATGGATTAGTCTTTGGACTCCTTGTGAATAATACTAAATCTCATATTATTTATGCTTACCATATTAATTATCATGTTAATTCATAAAGGAGGTTTTTAAATTGTGAAAAATAAATCCAACATATTATAAATATTGGGAATGGGGATTTTGAATAGAGGTTTATAGGTTCTGGAGGTATTAAAATGAGTATTTGGTAAAACTAGGGAATATCTACTAAATATTCATGGAGTAGTATTGACTATTTATTAATAAAAATAAAATGGTATTCTAAATCGCGAACACACTAATGGTTTTTTATCTTACCACTTGAAAGGATGTTACAAGTTCAAAAAACCACATGATGGAGAACATTATAGGATAGTAGTACTTTTTAACAACATTTCAAATAAAATGTGAATGGAGAGGACTTTGTGAAGATTTTATATTTCCAGTCTTTGATAGTTTATCATAATGGTGGCATGATGAGGCATGATCCAATGTAATGTGGTCAGAGGAGGTGGATTCATTTGTAGGATTGTTCGTCGTGAATATGTTAAAGATTGCGAGGCTCGTTCTGGTGGCTGATGAGGACATTGACAATTGTTCTTTGCTAAGGAAGAGTAGATTGGACTCCTCTTCTTTGGCGAGAGATATACATAAGGGGGAATAGAAAATGTATTTGTGCCTTTCAACGCCATCATTGATGAAATTTCCTCCACAATTGGTTGTTGTGTTGGTTCACTGACGTTGGGGAACAATATGATGGAGACAATTAGGAACGGGGTTCGATGGTGTGAAGGATGTCATGATTCCAAGGGCCCTATGGAAAACATGCTTTGTCAACCTATCCCGGAGTCGAGCTTTGTAGGGTCTACCATTGAAACTGCTTTGATGAAACTGTATACATGGCTTGGTGAAGCTCATCCCTTAGCTTGGATGACTGGTGTTTACATCTGAGGCAACATGAATATTGCAGAATGAATGCACCATCCTTTTTCGATTTGGTGGAAGGGGAGGAACCACATCACTACACAGGTCATTTTGGTGCCATTTAAGCACATTTTGTTTCCATTTAAACACTAATAAACAAGTTAAATGCCACTTTTGAATAAATTAATTTGTAGCCGGGAACTAATTATTCAATGAATGTTCAACTATAACAAAAAATACTACCTTAGATTATCTTCGTCATTTCCCTTTCATCTTATTCCTTTATTTGATCTTGTTGGCTTGCCATATCTCCTCACCAACAATGAACAAATAAACCAAATTCATCTGGAAATTTTTTATATGCGTCCTTCATCCTTGCAAGCCTTTTCCAATTGCAGAGACACAAATCAAATTTTGCAATCATAGTTTGAATATTGTAAAATGATGAAACCAAGAATAAGATGATTGTGACGCTAATGGGTGGGTAAATTATATAAGGATTCGTAAGACGATTAACAGTGGCCAAAAAAAATTATTTATAGATTGGGGAGAAAGATGAGATAAAGTGTAACAAAGATATTGTTGCAAGAGGTTTACACGTGTCTAAGTACTAGTATATGCAGTAGTCATGTGTACATGCTTGTTTCCACACTACTATATCTTCAGATCACACTATTAGATGAAATATTTTTCTCCACGTAGTATACAAGATGGAGGGAGACAATGACTTTGGGCTGTTAACCAGTGGAATTTTCACAAACCAATATTATTTCCTAGATTTATTTTTCAGCAAAAACTCCATGGACCAATTTTTTTCATTTCTTTTAAAAACTTATTTGATTTAACTATAGTTTTTTGAAGAGTATAGAAAAAATTCACTCTCACTTTGGTCAATATAATTCCAAAAGAAGGTATTGAATTTATTTGGATCTCTAATAAAACCAGAATTAATATAAACCCCACTTTTTTAGTGTTGAACTTATTTCGATCGTTAATTCTATTTTTGTTATGAATTATTTCTTGTCAAAAATTTCATCTTTCAAATGAATTCACGGTGTTTGAAAAGAAGATTGACAACTATGTCTTTGATCAAGTTGATATATTTTATTTTTTCCTTTGGGAATTTTATTGTAGACGATGGGTTTATTGCTTGCAACATAGTGGTGGTGATGCATAAGAACCATTTCAAGAATAACTTATTATAGATCTATTTCAATAGATAAGATATTCATCCAGACTGATCTATTTCACTTTTTTGTGATTTATTTGTTATTATCATTAAAACATTAAGAGAGTATAGTTGTTTCAATGAAATATTGTATTGGGCTTTTGTCAATTGTGGGATATAAATTTTTTTTGTGGGTGTTTGGAAAAACACAACTTATTTCCTGATTTAGTATGATTAGAACCAATAATAGTCATTATGTTTTGAATTTTTGTTAAGGGAGATGCATTTATAAAACTATACTCTTCAATGAGTCTCCATCTGCCTATGGTGTTCAGAATTAACACTTCACTATATAAATCCTAGACTAATATAAGAATTCAAAGTATTAATAATTAAATTTTAATCCATAATCTTTTAAGATTACACGAACATTACTTTTTTTTTTTAGAAAATCAAACATTACACATCTTAATAATATAATATTACACCATCTTAACTACCATGTAAAATATCCCATTATATATCTTATGATTAAAAAAAAACATAACCAACCTAGCAAAATTTGCATATCAGTAACTAACCTATAATTTTATTTTCATTAGACATAATAAAAAATTATGTTGACTATCGAGTTCTTTATCTATAGCTCCACAGACTATAAGAATAATATTATCAAAGAGGTGCACCACATTCAATTCATTTTTTAATATAGAATTTCAAATGATGTGTTTTTCGAGTCCATGTCAATGCAATGTGTATAGAGCTTATCCTCTCATTAAATACACCAAAGGTCCATGGTTTGATATTGGACATCATCCTCAACAATGGCAGGTTTTTATTGATCATGTTCAAAGCGTAAAATATGGTTCTCGAATGGAATGAAAATAGAGAAGAGCTTCGTGACCATAAATATATAGACAATCACGAACAATCCCCTGTGTTTTCATTCTTGGCTTCTTAAGCTTTTCAACATTCCTTTACATCTCGATACAATTGCTAGTATATTTTTATTAATGGTAAATACAAATGAATCCTTTGAATATATCAACTATATTTTTAATATAGTTATAAACTCATCTCATTTTTTTTAATAAATATACTTTAAATTTGGAATTTTGGACTTGCAAGTGGTTGAAACAAAAAAAATGATTTTCTTTGTCGAACTTATTAACACAACAATTCGTCCTGGTTTTCTTTCCCTAACATACATTTCAACACATCAATGCATCTTCCACCCAATTCCCACCCCACATTTCTGTCAACACATCGATGCATCTTTCATCTAGTTCATGCGCCCTCATTTGTTAGGGTTTCTCTATGAGAGTCTTTCACTTCCCTCAATGTTAGGCATCCATGCCTTATTTCTGGCACTTCTTCATACCCTTACTGCAGGTAATTTGTTATGTTTTCCTTCGAATTTTCTAAGTTTCTGTGCACATTTAACTTATTTGTGTGTTAATTTTTTTGCAAATCATTGGACTGAGAACACCTTGAGGTTAATACATGGTTTTTCGGCTTAATAATTTGGTGTCGCCTGAGGATTCAATGCTAGGTGAGTCGCAAATCTTTCCTCTTAACGAAGGTCATTACTCATTCTGGTTTTTTCTTTTAAATTTCATGGGGTGGAGAAATTTACAAATTAACATTTTGTTTGGTATTTTTGACAGGTTTTTTTGAAAAACACATGAGAATGTTTGGAAATATTATGATTTGTTTAGGGTTTATTGGGTATCCCTCGACATCTTTTTCTCAGAGTCCTTATAGAGATTCTATCCTAGTCAAGGTTTTTTTCTGACAAGGTGAATAATAGACTAAGGGTTTCATGATAGATAAGTCCAAGACTTTCTCTTCTTAGTTTCACTAGCAGAATTCATAGGAGGGTTATTGTCCACTTAATTTCCATTTCCTTCCACTTAATCTCCCCTTGTTTCTTAATTCTTGGATAATAAAGCATATATCTTCTATTTCTTTCTTGTCAACAAAGAGCACGGTCCTGGCCCAAATGGACTTCCAGAAGCCACAGAGTGTTTCTTAGCACTATCGTGAATTCCACCACTGATTCATTATAGCTTCACTTATTTAACCAATCATTCCATCTTTTCACTTTCTCTAATCCAAGCACTAGCCTCTTGACTTCTTCAATCTGTTGCAACTTTCTCTTGATATTATTTGAATATCACAGCGTTCTTCTTATAGGCAACTTGAATCTAGGAATACATAGAATGGCATTTAAAAATGTTAACAGAGTTTATAAATCATATAGTTTAACATAGTTAAAATAGATTTTGTGTGATTTAAACCAGGTGTACCATTTCTTTAGCTTAACGGAAACAACACCAAGCTCAACAACTATATTGTCTATGTCCATCTAAGTTTCGATCCCACTTACTTCAAATACAAGTCGACAGTCTATGAGTTGCACAAACCTATAAGATAGATCATAATGGTGTAAATCCTTCTCTGAAAAGACATATAGATAATCGGGATTGCAAATCCTACAAATCTCGGGATAGGGATCCCCACAGAGACATATACAAGCATTACCACACCTTATGGTTTCTTGACACTATTCGTCACACATCTAGAGCATATTTCATGGTAGAGGAGATCACAAGAATTATGTTCACACTTACATTCAAATTTCTCCGTGAAATGTGTACATAAGGCTCTACAAATAAGAATGCAGCAACCATGTAGACAACATTTCTCACAAGGATGCTTGCAGGGAGAAAAAAATTCAGAGCACCCTTCCATGCATTGGTGACCACAGGGAAGATTATTGTAGCATCGTTCCTTGAAGAGAATGTGCGAACTACCTTGCTTGCATGAACCACATGTTCCTATGCACATATGCCCACATCTAGGGCTCAGGACTTTACCACATGGATGATCACTATGAAATTTATGAGGGTCATCTCAGCATGGAAGTATTTCTTGATGTCCACATGGCAGATGTTTAATAACCTTTTCTTGACAAGGTCCACAAGGTTTTCTACACTTTTGTTGACATAAATGCCCACAATAAAATTCAGTAGAATTCTAGGACAGGGTTCGTTGCATAAGGTGTTATCAACGATAGTAGAGCAATGAAGAATTATGTGGTGGCCACATCCAAGAAGAATCATGGACACGGGAAATCGGCAAGGTGGGAAATCTATAGGGAAATGGCATCTCTTGGTACATTTATGACCACACGTAGTCTCACATTTATGTGGACAAGGCTTGGGGAAAATAATGTAAACATGGTCTAATGGATGACACCTACTTAGGAAGGCATGGCCACATTTTCATTAGTGGAATTTTAAGGTCTAAAATGGGCATCCTAAGGAAATAATAAAATAATAGCTAAACCAATAAAATAATATTTATGAATTTGCAATTCAATTTTTACACCACAATCCATGTAACAATATTTAAATTCAATTCAAAAGTTGTACCAAAATAAAATTAATAAAAAAATTGTATTGATGCTACTGTAAATAAGAATGAGCTTTTCAAGAAAAAATCATTATCATTGAACAACTAATGCGTTTTTCCTTTGTACTTAAATAAATTAAAATAAAATATAAATATAAATTTATAAATTCTTAATTACTATATGCTATTAATTAAAATTTATATTATTTAAATTGTATAATAACATGTAATTAATAAACTATATAAAAATAATATAATATAATATTGTATAATAAATGTATAGGGATATGCATTGTTTATTTCAAGAAATATGAAATGACAATAATATATTTTTATTCAAAAAGTGTGAAATGACAATTATTATGAGTACTTTATTTTGACTTTAAAAGTACTTAGAGCACTACCATGGTTAACCATGAGCTTTTATCCACCATTGAGAATGTGACAAGTAAGTACCTTTAACTCAATCAATGCCACCTCAACCATTAGGGATGATGTCATCCCCTAAAATGTGATTGGTTCTCATAAAGTGAATTTTGACTGTACATTTTCCTTAGGAGGCCCATTTTAGACCTTAAAATTCCCCTAGAATTGATATTCGTAGGGCTTGATACAACCTCTCTTCTCTACTTGTCTGAAATCTTCAGATTCTGAGACCATTGTATCTATTTGTGGATGATTTTGGTAGGCCAATGTTATTCTAGGGCCAATGGAATCAGAACTTCGCAATTTATGGATTATGGATTCCCACATAGTGATTTGAGAGCTTAGGAGTTTTAAATTTCCAAATTTGTAGAGCCCCATATTTTCCCTTGACAGTTCCACACAAACCCTTTTTGACACCTTAAGTGATCCGAAAGGACCTTCGCACATGAAAATATTTTGCGCCATGTTCATTTTAAGTTGGTGAAAAGTATTTTAGTCGGTGAAATTATGCTTATGCATTTTATGAAACCCATGCATTATTGATATAAATGATGAATAATTTGTGATAGAAAATTTGCCTCACATAATATTAATTTAATGTAATTAGGGAAATTGGTTTTATGTGAGAAACCACCTCACACCAATTCTCTATTTTTCTCAATTATAGGTTGAAAGAATGAAGCGCATGGTTGGAAATTCTTTAGGTGGTTTTGATACTTTTCCAAATTATGAGCCTAACATAGTTGGAGGTCCTACAGTCGTGGATATTGTTTTTCCTTCCTTGAAGTTAGGCCCTACAATTGTGGGTCTTGTAATTAATGCTCTTTGTTGGAGAGTGGGTGAGGGAAAACTATATATATTCCTTATGTAAGACATGGAGAAAAAGAGGAAAAGGAGAGAATACTTAGCCATTGAGAGCCATAGTGCTTGGCTAATTCTCGGCCATTGAGCTTGAATGTAAGAAAGCTTACTTTGAAGAAGGAATATAGAGGATTTGCATTCCAATTGAAGTAGATCTAGAGATGTAGCCCCAAAGAGATGGAGGGGTGAACTCTGTTACCAATTGGTTGTCTCTCTCTTACGTACATGTTTTGTGTTTCTTGAAATGTTCAGTTTATTTATTTATGTTTATGTGTTTATGAACTATAATCAATCGACTAATATGCTCATTTAAGCATGTATAAGCCATAGTAAATTAAAATATATTAATACTGTACACGATGGTTAGAGTAGTACTCGACCCATGATCAGATCAAGTGGTATCATAGAAGGTGACTACTTTGCAGGATGGGCAAAGGAGAAAGGCATGCTAAGAGAATGCAAGAGTTGCAAGAGATAAATGAAAGAATTCAAGCCGAAAATGCAGAATTGCAAATACTATTGCTCGATAAGCAGGAGCTTCAAGAGTTACTACGAGAAAAAGAGGAGTTATTATCTAAGTTGCAGAAGGTTGAGATGAGGGAGGCAGCATCTCAAACTAAGGTATATGATTTTGCTTCATTTTATGTTCTCTCGCAATATGAAACTAATGTTGGCATGAAAATCCTCATGAAGATGAGGTATAGAGGAGGTGGACTTGGCATAAATGGCTAAGGAATCACCCATCAATTGGAGGTTGTATCAAGACAACCATTTGCAGGCTTGGGTTATGGACAAGAAGAGAAAGGAGAATGCTCGAAGGAATCTGAAGCAAAAGATATCTCTTCATCACTTGATTCCAAGAAGGGATTTAAGCCTCCTAGTCCCCATCAGTTCAAGGACAAG
>CM076582.1:474955125-475165147 GCA_034641835.2 Pinus albicaulis | reverse complement strand
AGGAAGAAAAGGGTAAAAATGAAAGTTAGTTTTGAGGTGGAAGGAAGGGAAAAATGGATTTTGAAGAAGTCCTTTCTCTATTAAATCAGCAGAATTTTTGAGTTAGAAAATGGAAACAGCAGTGAAGATTGAACCAAGGGTATGATGTATTCATGAGTCTTCAAGAGATAACACTTTTTTGCAATAAAATTTGTTCCTTGAAGGCTCCAAAAATGTTTTAGCCACCATTTGATATGACAAATTTTATTGGTGGCTAACAGACTGGGCTGGAGATCTAGACCAAAGAAGATCTACAAGTGGGTATGTGATTAGAATATTTAGAGGTGTAGTCATTTGGATGAGTAAAAGACAGTCTATAGTGGCTCTTTCAACTACAGAGGTAGAATGCATGGCAGCCACTCATGCAAGCAAGGAAGAAGTTTGGTTGCAGAGATTGTGTTCAAGTATGGGGTTGGTGCAGCAGGCTATAAGGATAGACTGTGATAGCCAAAGTGTAATTTTCTTAGCTATGAACCTTGTTTATCATTCAAAGACAAAGCAGATTGATGTTCAATATCACTTTGTGAGAGATATGCCTAAGGATAAAAGGGTGTTGTTGGTAAAGGTGGAAAATTTGAAGAATGTTGCAGATGCATTTACGAAGTCTGTGAGCACTCAAAAGTTCTCTTGGTTTAGAGAAACAATAGGTGTTGTAGAGATGGGCTAATGAATAAGCTCTCCTGTGCTCCCCGCAGAAAGAAACCAACAAGTGGGTGAATTTTGGGTATGTATTATATTCTTTCCATGATTAGTTGCACGTGCAGGGGGGTCACAGGGGGGTGGCAGCCCCCCCTATTTGGGGTCAATGGCAGTGTCTCAAGAAAAAAAAATTGGACCCTATTTTTCAGTGGGTAGACTTGCCCATGGTTTTGTGTATGTTGGCACATGGTTGTGGGGCATGATGGTTTTCGGCCCCTGGTATTTTGTAGATCCGGTCAAGGGAACTACGGTTATTTTCTAATCCAAGGTTAATGGATTGGGGTTTATGTATGATTTGGCATGTATATATATGTGTTGTAACACTAAAAGGAATATAATGAAAAATCAAGCTGGTAGTCCCAATTTGGGATCCAGGGGAAAATCTCTATGTATATATGTTTTATGCTTTATGCTCTTGCTATTGCTTATTTTCTGTTTTTAAGATTCATTTTTAGATACTTTCTGTATAGGGTTAAAACCTACAATGGGGATGGAAAAACATACATTGCATAATTTAAAGCGTACATCACCAGTGTCTCCATGGTGACAATTCCTTTTAGAGACTACCTATAAATGTGTTATAGGAATCCTTCTCTTTTTTATCATACTTAGAAATGATTTTTTTGGTTAAATCTTGTAATCCAAGCACTCCTAGTTTTATACTTAACATAATATCATTTTTACTCATTCATTCATCCAATTTTAGGTTCAAATCAGGGACAAGCATGAGGAAACTATGGACACTCAGTCAGATCGATATTATGTCTTCCCAAAAATAATTCATATATATGTGTAGATCATGTGGCAAGGGTTTTGAACCTTCCAAGTTCAGAGTTCAAAGATGGGGGACATAACTACTAGAGTTTAAATGGATACAGGGCAGTCTGGATACAAGTGACCACTCACTACTGCACAAAGGGGATTTTTAAGACTTCTTTTGAGACAATAGAAAGATTTTGTCTTAATCATTTTATTTGTCTTAAAAAAATTTCTTAAAATTTTTGGATGGATATGAAGTCATATAAGATATTTTTTTAATAAAATAGATTTTTTTTGTCTTAAACATTTTGCATGAATATCGTAGGACTTTTCATTCTGGAGGTTTTCAGAGTGTTTCTAAGATGGCCATGGCAGGACCTTTTGAATTTCCTCCACGCGGTTATTAGAATGGATCCCGACCACAGGGACCCTTTTTAGAGGAATTATATCTGGCATTATCCCCAAATTGTTGTTGAGATTTTCATATTGTTTTTTATATGGTCATGGTGACAGTACTTGAATTTCCTCTGCACAGTTCTTAGAATCATCCCCAACCACAACCCCCCTTTTCAAATGAATTCTGTCAGGCATCCTCCCCAAATTGTTGCAACTAATCAAAGGTGAGTATGATCCTACGTTTGCACATATTCATAATTTAGAGGAATTATCACTTACTTACATTGTGCTCTCTATAGCCTATTAGAAGAAATTCATCTTCTGACTCAAATCTTTAGCGTCTCAACATCAAAGGTTGTCATAAACAAAAATAAGTCTTAGTAGGTATACTATCAACTATTATTCTCTATATATGCCTTGTATAAGTAGTTTTATTTTTTGGTTCTCATTGTTTTTTTTAGAGGATAAGGGGTTTCATACTTGTGAACCCCTTCTTAGATAGAGTTTATTAAAATTATTTCATTACATTTTTAACTATTAATAGAATTTTCTCTTTTAGGTTTTCGTTTGGTGATATTATTTTTTAAGGAAAACCTTCAATTATAGGATATTGAGCTTGTGGTGGATGTAGGGCATACCACACATGAATCATAAAAACCTAGCTAATTCTACTCGAATACCACTTGGTTTGTGAACACATTATAATAGAAACAAGGATCGGAATTGAAACTCTAGATCATTTTTGGTTCCATTATTTCTTTGCTCGTCCCTTCTAAACCTCTTTGATTTCACCCTAATTTGAAAATAGTTGAAATTATTACTAAATGATTGGGACAGATAAAATTTCAAAGGAAAGGAGAGTGCGCCAAATCCAGCCATTCCACATTAAAGGAATGGAGTGGTCGATCTACAAAAGGTGTATATATAATACATGGTAGTGAGATATCATAAAATATTTTGTGGGGGGAGTGTTGTGATAAGATCTCTAGATATGCCCTGTTTATTCCCATTTTTTCAAGGTGGTAAGGAATCTCAGATCTCTAGATCACATCGATTATTCTCGATTGCTCCATAAAATAGAAAAAATGTTATGTAAAGTTGGGATATGAAAACTATGAAAAAAATCTTGCCTTCCTTATTGTTTCGGTAGAAGTATCTCATATGTTCACAGAGAGGTTCTAGGGGAAGAGGTATATGGGAATATTTATTCCTAAAATTGAGCAAAGTTCTCTCCTCTTTAGTTTTTTCTATAATCCCACCCACCATTAGCTCAATTTTCTCGAATGTCGACCACTAGATACTTTTTCGTCCCATTTCTTTCCAATCAAAGTCCAAACCTACCTAAGGAACTCCTATTTCTTCCCCAATCATCTCATTTTATTCTTTGAATAAATTTTTTCGTACATATACCACTAACAACGACAAGGAACTGACCACGGATTCAGGTCTGTTGACTGATATTCCTACTCATCATACTTTTTTACTCTTTGAAATAATTTCCACTTTCTAAACCCAATCTAGTTTTGGCATAATAATGGTTTATTTTCATCACTTCTTCTTAGGGAATTAGTCAAGGGTGTCTGTTTCCTACCTATCTTCATTCTTCACAATAATACATAAATTTATATGGTAAAATACTCATTGATTGTCAAGGAAACTCACTTTTTAAGGTGCATCCTGAATTCTTGTTTCTTGTTTATTGTGTATGTGCATATGCACGTGGATAAACTACTTTGGTTATTTACTAAAAAATGTTTACAGTTTACAGTAAATAAATTTAATCGTTGGATGTCTAAGCCCAACTCCATGTTCCAAGGCCTAAATAACCGCCATGTGAAAACCCACAATGTTGTAGTAGCCATCAAAATAGGGATGGACATGACTAAAATATAATATCATTATTTGAGATCATCAAGCCCAAGGCAGAGGCATAATTATCCTCAATTTTACAAACTAAATTCAGCTGGAAAATGTCACAACTACAATCAAATTCAAAAGGAATATAGGCAATTGTAGCTCACTAAGAGTACATGAAGTGCCCATTTCTTCTGTCTCTATGGTCATATCTCACTCATAACCTTGAAAATACTTATACAAATTTCATAAAACTGTTTTTTAGAAGGGTTTTAGAACATCCTAATATGCCTTGAAATTGACATTAACCTAAATAGACACTCCTTAATGGAAATTTTGTGGAACATATTGATTTGTTCAAGAATGTTTAACAATTTTATGAAGTTTATGCAATATATTGTGAGGGCCGAGGCTCATACCTCATAGAATTGTTTTGGAAGAGTTGTAAGAAAGCGTTGATGTGAAATAATAATGACAAATAACACATTCATTTCTTCATCTACTCGAGTAATGAACTTTAGTGATTTCCAAGAATTGGTATAGGGATTATTTGTGGATAGAAAGCCTTCTCTTTTGGATATGATCAAAATATGTGCTGATAGAATTTGGTTGTGCTGTGAGAAAGTGCACATAATAATATGATAAAGAATTAAGTTATAATCTCCACTAAGGCATGAATGTTATCATCTAGTATGATATCGATGAGGGTTTTATTTCTAAGCTATTATATTTATTTTTGTAGAAGAGTTTTTGTTGGAATGACTCTATATTTTGATTATCTTAGTATTATGTTGTGGTGGTTGTTGAACCTTAACTCCCTTGATAGGTTAAATTTTTCTCCCATCCCATGGATATTTTCCTAAAATATTTTTTATTTTTTATTTTGGACTACCAACATGCACATTTTCCTATTAATTTCTATCTAGCATGTAGAATTTGGAAAGGCCTCTATTAAGATGGAAGTATTCCTATGTCTTTGTTCATATGTAATCTCACAAACTTTATTTTCCAAAGAGGTTATGAAAGTCTGTCAAGGTCTACATGGTGAGTAAATATTAACTTCCATCCTCAACTGAATTATTAAGCATCTACGAAATCATAATGCTTCTCTATTGTTCTCCCTCAACTTATCTTGTAGAGATCTCTTACACAAGATCTCATCATAATGTTTCACCACATGGAGGCTAATTTGTTGACCACCCCCCTGCAACCCATTGTTGTGTCTGACCTAATGGAGCATGTTGAAAGTTCTGATGTTAATAATACCCTCTTTGTACGTAATTTTATTTCTATAATCATGTAGGATATCAATGTGGTTTTTAATCCTTCTCTGCTGAAATAAATTTGGTGCCATGATGTATATTTTGATGGGGAATGCCTTCTTGGGGCTATGATGCTGGATATTGTCAACAACATTATTAAATTTCCTCCTTATATCCTTATAGCTTCTGTGCATTTTGTTGGAAGTCTATATTACTAGTATAGTCCCTTATTTTTGTTAGTGTAACCCCCTTATTTATGTATTGTACCCTTGTAACCCCCATTTTGTTATTATTGTGCCCTTAAATTATTATTGTTAGGTCGGCTAGGATGACATTGTGGCCCACTAGGATTACATTATGGCCCCATGGACTCCTATATATAGAAAGGAGGTTTTGTGAATTGTATCATACAAGAATTTTTCATTTATGTAATGCATTGGAGGTTTCCCCCTCGAAGTGGCTCATTTCTAAGGCGTTTATATCTCTTTTCTTCTCTTTTTGGAGCTGGTTACACAACATTTGGTATCAGAGCTTTGGATTCTAGGGTTTCGCTGCTCCAAACAGGTCATCGTGGAATTTTCGCTATAAATTTTTTTTATACGAAGTTTCGGAAGAGGCTAAAATTGTTAGGGTGGGAAGAAGAAATCTAGAGGAAGATTTTCCAAAAAATTTCGGTAGTTGTAATATTTTCGGAGATATGATCTGTGGAAGTTAGGTCTTTCCAAGCTCCTAAACAGGTCATCGTGGAATTTGCACTATAAATTTTTTCTACGAAGGTTCGGAATCTGAAATTCATATGGTGCGAAGATGAAATCCTGAGTAAAGTCTTCAAAAAATTTCAGAGCTTGGTTCGCAATATTTTTGGAGATATGATCTGTGGAAGGTAGTGCTTTTTCAAGCTCCTGAATTTCATCTCAAAGAGGTGATCGTGGGAAAAGTTCAATAACTCTCTCTCTGGGCATCGGATTGGAGTGTCGTAAATAGTGGTCGCAATTACATATACTGTAGTTTCTTGGCTATCAATTTTAGAGACGAAGGATGAAACAGTGACACGTGGCAAGTCGTACAAGTTCGCTCTACTGAACCAGTCCATAATTAGGTCATTGTGGGAGATTGGACACAACTTTGTCTTGGAGAATCCAAATCAGGTCAGACCTGTGGCATTCGAAAGATAATTCAGAGGGCTACGTTGGTACCGAAAATCAAATATTGAAGTGCTGCAATCACAAAGATAATCCAATTTCAATATCGAGCTCCTCAAAAGCAAGAAAAAGGTGTGTATTTTTTTTCCGAATTGCATAAGTCTTGTTTGAAGAATCAATTTGAATTGATTCCAAGGGCATATTGTAGAATAGATATCAGTATTGGGTTCTAAAAGATGCCCCATAAAAATAATTCAACACCCATTAAGCCTTCAGAAGGGTCTACTATGACTCATGAATATGAAGAATTGCAACATGATCTATCAAAATTACAAGAGCAAGTGCAACAAATTTCACTCTCGCAAAGAGCAACAAAAAATGAAATGGAAGTTTTGAAGAAAGACGTGGAAGCTAAGATGGATGGCGTGCAAGTTAATATGGATGGCGTGGAAGCTAAGATGGATGGCATGGAAGCTGGCATGGAAGCTAAGATGGAAAACATGAAGAATGATCTAAAAATAGACATCGAAGGTTTGACAAAGTTGATACAAGAAATGTTTCCTAATGGTGAAAATATAGTAGAAGAACCTCATGATGAGAACAAAATAAATGTTAATCGTGATTTCATAAACTCTAATGTTGGCGGGAAGAGCCACCATATTCCAAAAATGGATATGAGGAAGTTTGATGGAAATGATCCTGTAACATGGATACTACAGATGGAGCAATATTTTGATCTCCATAATGTGAAAAACACACAAAAGGTACGCATTGCAACTTTACATTTAGAAGAAAATACATTTGTATGGTATCAATGGCTTTGCTCCCGTAAAAAAATTGTCACTTGGTCAATTTTTACGGAGGAAATGATAGCACATTATGAGGATACAAAGAGCAACACCTTCTTTAGCCAATTGATAAATCTCAAATAAAAGGGTTTAGTGGGGCAGCACATTGAGGACTTCCAAAAATTGAATATAAGGGTAACTGATATTCCAGAGGAACACAGGATTGATCTCTTCATAGGCACTCTAAAGGATAACATCCAACATGAAGTTCGTGTTTTGGAACCTGATTCATTGGAGAAGACATTCAGGTTGGTAAGAAAATTTGAGTGTAAAATAATGGCGACAAGGAAGCCTACCACTCAATTCTATAAAGAAGGAAGTGTTGCTACGCCTAGATTTCCACAACCTACAAGGTTGACACCACAACAATTGGAAGAAAAAAGAGCAAAAGGGATTTGCTACGGTTGTGATAGAAAATACACTAAAGGTCATAAGTGTGCTGAGAAGAAATTATTTTACATAGATTGTGAAGAGGAAGAAGAAAATGAACAAGAAGAGGATATACACCGGGAACCAGCCCTAGAAGAGGAAGAAATGAATCCGACCATATCGTGTAATGCACTGGCAGGAATTACCACTCCTCAAACTCTCAAGATAGAAGGACAAATCAAGAAGAAAAAGGTAATAGTGTTGATTGATTCAAGTAGCATCCATAATTTTATTCATTGTAAGGTAGCCAAGGAATTAAATTGTTTCCTATACCCAGCACCAGAATGTCAAGTGATGGTTGCAAATGGAGGAACTATAAATTGCTCTGGAAAATGCCACAATATCAAGCTAACCATGGGGGAATATGTATTGACTAGTCCAATGCTTGCCATTCCTATGGGAGGTGCTGATGTTGTACTAGGAGTACAATGGTTACAATCTTTGGTGACGGTAGCTTTTAATTTTCAAGAACTTTTCTTGAAATTTTTTTCAGAAGGAAAGGAAGTCGAATTACGGGGTATTGAAGGGAAGCCAGGAAGGATAATAAGCTCTAATGTCATGACAAAACTTCTAAAGAAAGAACAACGAGGCGTAATTGCACAATTATGCTCACTAGAAGTTCCAACATCAAAATCATCTATTTCTGCAGATCTCCAACGAGTCTTGGACAATCATTCCAAGGTGTTTGAAACTCCCAAAGGACTCCCACCTATTCGTGATCATGATCATGCTATTCATTTGATTCCACGAAGTGTTCCTCCAAACATCAGGCCTTATAGATATCCTTACTTCCAAAAGAGCGAAATTGAACGTATGATTGCAGAAATGTTAGAGGCGGGTATAAATTCAACCTAGTCAAAGTTCTTTCTCTGCTCCTGTAGTATTGGTACACAAGAAGGATGGATCATGGCGAATGTTTCTAGATTATAGGGAGCTCAATAAGCTCACCATTAAAGATAAATTTCCCATTCCTGTGATTGATGAATTATTGGATGAATTACATGGAGAAATTTATTTTACCAAGTTGGATCTTCGTTCGGGATATCATCAAATTAGAATGAAGACTGAAGATATTCCAAAAACAACATTTCGAACTCATGAGGGTCATTATGAATTTTTGGTCATGCCTTTTGGCCTTACCAATGCACCTTCTACATTTCAAGAGTTGATGAATTCCATTTTCAAACCCTTCCTTAGAAAATTTGTGCTAGTATTTTTTGATGATATACTAATCTACAGCAGGTCTTGGAAGGATCATGTTGAACATGTTGACGGGGTGCTCAAACTATTGCAGGAGAAACAATTATATGCAAAAACATCCAAATGTTTCTTTGGAGTACAAGAGGTGGAATATCTGGGTCATATTATGTCTCACGAGGGTGTTAAAGTAGACCCTAACAAAATTAAAGCCATTAAGGAATGGAAAGTCCCCACGACCATAAAGCAGTTGCGAGGATTTCTCGGGTTAACAAGGTATTATCGCAAGTTTGTTAAGAATTGTGGGAGAATAGCAGCACCTCTAACAACATTATTGAAGAAAGATGCATTTTCATGGACTCCTGAAGCAACTAAGGCCTTTGAACATCTTAAAGATGCAATGTGCCTAGCACCGGTCTTAGCTACGCCAGACTTCACAAAAACCTTTATTGTGGAATGTGATGCCTCAGGAAATGGAATTGGTGTAGTTTTAATGCAGGAAGGAAGAACCATTGCTTTTGAAAGTCATCCAATCAAAGGAAAGTATTTACAAAAACCTATTTATGAGAAGGAAATGTTAGCAATACTGCATGCACTAAAGAAATGGCGAACCTACCTAATGGGAAGACACTTCAAGGTAAAAACTGATCATGATAGTCTTAAACACTTTTTGGAACAAAGACTATCTTCAGAAGAGCAGCAAAATGGGTCACAAAGATGTTGGGTTATGACTTTGAAATAATCTACAAAAAAGGAAAGCTTAATGTTGTTGCAGATGCACTCTCGAGAAAGAATGAAGAGGTGGAAGCATTGCTTTGTGCCATTTCTATTATCCAACCAGATTGGATAACCGAAGCAAGAGATGAATGGAAGAAGGACAAAGATGTATGGACACTCATTCAAAAGTTGCGGCAAGATCCTAGTACATCTGATACATTTAGTTGGAAAAATGATTCCTTATGGTACAAAGATCGCTTATATCTTTGTAAGAATTCCCAAATAAAACAAAAGATTCTTCTGGAATTGCACACTTCTCCTTTAGGAGGACACTCGGGATTTTTAAAAACTTACCACAGGGTGAAGAAAGAATTTTTTTGGGATGGCCTTAAATCTGATATTCGAAAGTTTGTGGCGGAATGTTTGGTTTGCCAGCAGAATAAAGTGGAAACAATTAAGACCCCAGGACTTCTACAACCTTTATCCATTCCAGGTCAACGTTGGGAGGAGATTTCAATAGATTTTATCACAGGTTTACCTAAGTCCGAAGGAAAGAGTGTCATCATGGTGGTAGTTGATAGACTTACCAAGTATGCACACTTTTGTGCATTATCTCATCCATTTAAAGCAAGTACAGTTGCTACTACATTTATGGACGGAATTCAAAAGCTACATGGAAGCCCAAGGGTTATTGTGAGCGACAAAGATCCCATTTTTACTGGAAATTTTTGGACGGAGTTATTTTCTTGTTTGGGTACTCAATTAGCTCATAGCTCATCTTATCATCCTCAATCCGATGGTAAAACTAAGATAGTAAATAAATGTTTGGAAGGATATCTTCGTTGTTTTGTATCTGATAAACAAACACAATGGGTCAAGTGGTTACCTCTCGCTGAATGGTGGTATAACACTTCCTTCCATACTGCGGCAAAAATGACCCCATTTATGGCACTTTATGGATATCATCCACCATCGATCACATCATCTTTAAGGGAAAATTTGAAGGTTCAAGCAGTGGAAGATCACGTCGAGCATCAGCAAGAAATTCTCCAACTCTTAAAGGATAACCTGAATTTGGCACAAAATCGAATGAAACAACAGGCAGATCAACATCGCAGCGAGAGAAGTTTTGATATAGGAGATTGGGTATTTTTACGGCTACAACCATATAAACAAATGTCCCTCAAACGAGCTAAGAAGGATAATAAATTATCGCCAAAGTACTATGGTCCTTACAAGGTGTTGCAAAAGATTGGTACTATGGCATACAAATTGGAGCTTCCTGCTTCTTCGCGAGTACATCCAGTTTTCCATGTTACATGCTTAAAGAAGGTTATAGGAGAAAATCTTCCAGTTCAAACAATATTGCCAGAACTTGATGAGGAAGGAAAAATCATATTGGAACCAGAAGCGGTCATGGAAACAAGAACTCGACAACTACGGAATCGATCAATTTCAGAGTATCTCATCAAGTGGAAGAACTTGCCCACTGAAGATTCTACATGGGAGGATGAGAATTTTATACAGAAGCACCCAGAGCTACTCAAGCATTGAGGACAACACTTTTTTGAGGGAGAGGGGCATGTTAGGTCCCTATATCACTAGTATAGTCCCTTATTATTGTTAGTGTAACCCCCTTATTGTTATTATTGTACCCTTGTAACCCCCATTTTGTTATTATTGTGCCCTTAAATTATTATTGTTAGGTCGGCTAGGATTAAATTGTGGCCCACTAGGATTACATTATGGCCCCATGGACTCCTATATATAGAAAGGAGGTTTTGTGAATTGTATCATCCAAGAATTGTTCATTTATGTAATGTATTGGAGGTTGCCCCCTCGAAGTAGCTCATTTCTAAGGCGTTGATATCTCTTTTCTTCTATTTTGGAAGTGGTTACGAGAACACATTTTAATACAGATAAATTATATTATTTGAATTCTATGAGTATTCCATCTAGATGTACTGCTCACGAGCATCTACCAATTGAGAAAATGGATATGCTTGGAATTTTTTTCACAATAACTAGTGTGATATTAAAAGCTATAAACCTTTAGTTCTTGGTATTTTGTTCAAGAGCAGGTATCTGAAAATGAGATATATATATACATGGTAAATACTCGAGGGAAACATATTTAGTTTCACCATGTATGGCTAATTATTAAACACCTCAGAACCACTTTAAAACAAATAGCTCGAATATTTCACATCACACACTTGCTAGGACTAACACCTTATATATACACAATGCAATAAATTGCTCAAGTTTTATTTCCTGTTAGCCTCATTTAAGTTAATATAAATTAGGAATAAATAGGGACACATACTCTGAGTTTAAGTGATGTGCACCAAAAAATTCAATCGAGTTCATAGAGTGATTGGGCTTCAAAGTTAATAGTTGTTGTCTTGTTTCCACAAATCCTTACAAGTCTCACATTTGTGCTTGTAGATGTCTTCAAGTAAATAAGGACTTAACACATGAAATATCTATGGATAAATATCTACCCTACATGAACCTAATTTCATAGAAGCTCCCATCATCAATGGAAATTCACCAAGCTACATAATTAAATGAACACAAAAACAACACGAAGTTAAAATCAACAAATACAAGCCCAAAAACAAGATGATAAAAACTCTAGATATGTCCCTGAAACATTCTTTTATCTTGATCTCTACAAACTTTCCTTAATAATTCATCTAGTAAAAAATTAAAAACATGATGCTAATCTTGAAAGTTGAAACAAGGGAAAACAAAGTAGAAAGAAGGAAAATTAAGTATAATAAAACTATTTGATAAGATAGAATATATGATATTCCATCCCTCATTAATCATTTTTTTGATCAAATCTATCTTCTATTTGATTAATTCATAAAAAAAATACATCATGAAATATTACTTTCAAGAAAAAATTTCCTAGTGAACTTGACTAAGGTGTAGATGTTAAAAACTAACATAAGATGTTGCTTATGACAACTTTTTATTCTTTTTGATGCTAGTGTAAATTCCAAAGTCATGGACTTCAATTTTTATTGTAAGGCATACGCTATTGTTATTTATTAATAGTATAGAAGATAAAAGATACACAACTAGAAGGTATTTTTTTCAGATAATATTTTTGGGTTTAGTGCTTGTATCACATTCAAATTGTAACTTCTTTTCTCATCTAAAAGTATGGAAGTTATAAAATTTTTCTGTTGCATGATGGCATGAATAGAAATGGGAAAATTCCATAGCTTTCTCCAGTTACAAGCTTACTATGGGGTATACATGGAAATGTCCCAAGTCATTCCTTGAAAATCCACTGAATAAGTGCTAGAGACTGAAACCAAAGAAAAAAATATGGATGTTCAGTCCTTTTAGTGTATCAAATTCTATGTTAGATCTTATAAAGACATCATTTCCCTTGCGTCTAACTATGGGAGATCTCCTAATTGATAAGAAATTGGAGTTATCGGGTGTGAAAATCCCTTATTGTCGCCCTTACTGTCCACATTGTGTGTATGCTCTGTCTCCTTTCCAACTCAGGAAATTATCTCTCATCTCAAAATATAGAATTACAAAAATTTTCTATTGCATGATGGCATGAATAAAAATGGAAAAAGGCCACAAATTTCTCCAGTTACAAGCTTACTACGGGCTATATGTGGCAATGTCCAAAGTAATTCCTTGAAGTTCCACTAAATAAGTTCTAGAGATTGAAACGAAAGAAAAAGATATGGATGTTCAGTCATTTCAGTGGATCAAAGCCTATGTTAGATCCAATAAAGGCATTATTTTACTTGTGTCTAACTATGGTAGATCTACCAATTGATAATAAATTTGCATGCTTGGGTGTGAAAATCCCTTACTGTCCACATTGTGTGTATGATGTCTCCTTTCCAACTCGGGCAAGTATCTCTCATCTCAAAATATAGAAGTTATAATTTATTTTTTTTGTTGCATGATAGCATGAATAGAAATGGCGAAAGGCCATAGCTTTCTCCAGTTACAAGCTTACTATGGGGTATACGTGGTAATGTCCCAAGTCATTCCTTGAAGGTCCACTAAGTAATTTCTAGATACTGAAACCAAACCAAAACATATGGTTGTTCAGTCCTTTTAGAATATCAAGGCATATGTTAGATCCAATAAAGGCATTATTTTCCTTGTGTCCAACTATGGGATATCTCCCAATTTATAATAAATTGGCATGCTTGGGTGTGAAAAGCCCTTGCTGTCCACATTGTGTGTGTGTTGTCTCCTTTCCAACTTGGGCAAGTATCTCTCATCTCAAAATATAGAAGTTACAAATTTTTTCTATTGCATGATGGCATGACTAGAAATGGCGAAAGGCCATAGCTTTTTTTAGTTACAAGCTTACTATTGGGTATGCATGGCAATGCCTCGAGTAATTCCTTGAAGGTCCACTGAGTAATTTCTAGAGACTAAAATCAAAGCAAAACATATGGTCGTTCAATCCTTTCAGAGTATCAAAGCCTTTTTCAGAGCCCATAAAGGAAATATTTCCCTTATGTATAACTAAGGGAGATCTCCCAATTGATAAGAAATTGGCATGCTCGAGTGTGAAAATCCCTTACTGTCCACGTTGTGTATGCTTTGTCTCCTTTCCAACTCAGGCAAGTATCCCTCATCTCAAAATATATAGGTTACAAATTTTTTATGTTGCATGATGGCATGACTAGAAATGGCGAAATTCCATAGCTTTCTCTAGTTACAAGCTTACTATGGGGTATACGTGGAAATCTCCCAAGTCATTCCTTGAAGGTACATTGAATAAGTTATAGAGACTGAAACCGAAGAAAAAAATATGGTTGTCCAGTCCTTTCAGTGTATCAAAGCCTGTGTTAGAGCCCATAAAGGAAATATTTCCCTTGTGTATAACTATGGGAGATCTCCCAATTGATAATAAATTGGCATGTTTGGGTGTGAAATTCCCTTATTGTCCACATTGTTGAGATGAAGAATCAAATTCCACGATAGGATATGATATCCTAGCTATATCATTTGCATAACACCAAGTTGGGGAAGCATTTTAATTTTCACTTCCCTTTCTACAATGAGATATGAAATCAATTATATTTCTTCTTTGAGGTGTCTTAAAAATCTATCATCTTTTGGTTCATGGACCAGAGGTATTTGGACTTGTTTATGAGAGAGGCATTAAGTCTCCATCCTTCCCGGTTCAAGACACCAATCAAATGATCACATCCATTTTTTTAGTTAAACCAAAAAAGTGCAAAACTGTGAAACCCTTGCATAATCACCAACTCAAATCCGAAGAAAGGGCCAACCATTCCAGTAACAACGCATTCCCCTGAGACAATAATTCACACCACATATCAGATTTTCTTCCAGTACTTTGTAACAATCCTATATCAAAAGTTTTCCTTTCCGCCTCATATGGAAAGAGAGAAAGATATTTAGAGATAGATGGCTCATAGGAATGTAGTATTCCTTCCTTAATTTCAATAGGCACAGCCAATGAACATCAGGTTACATTCCCTTCCTTTTGTATCCTCCTCCAAGATATCACTCCATGGAGTGTTAACTATCACCCGCAATGGTTCATGCATCACTTTAGTTTTCAAATCAATGTTTTCTTTTTTTTTATATCTTAGGATATATATTCTCAACATCCTTTTATAGAGGAGTAGTCTTTTACACTCCCAAAGTGTGTTGATACTATTGTACTTACTAGTCACATTGAGCTATTTTTGGTCATTTGCTTAACATTGATAAAATTATCTCTCATCTTATCTATTATCAACACAAACACACTATTGGTTTGAGTATTATTTTCATAGAGATGTCTTTCTCCATCTTTTAGGATTTGAAGGTGCAATTCCAACCCTTGGTGTGCAAGTGCCCCTAAGTCACATAAATCTATTCTTGTTGACAACTTTCCTAGGAAGTGTTTCTAGGAAGGTTTACAATTTCTCTATTGGTGTTTCTAGGCTGAAACATGTTAATTGTACATGTTACACTTGCTTAGGGTTGCACATGAACTTATTGTGGTGTGCATCTATCTACTTTTGTGGGGCATATTTCTCTCTCATGTTATGCTGCAATCTGCATCTTTCCTTTCAATCAAGGATCTAATCTTTTATTTTTGTTGTTCAAGAGGGATAATCTTTTAATGTTGTTCTTGTGCTATTCTGGTGATTCATAATTTCGCAGTCTATGGCCTATCTGATTCATTAACATCTAGATTAATTTATTTTCTATTGTTCCTTCTTTATGCATTATGGTGCTTCTGTGCAAATCATCTATGGTTTTTTATTTTCCTCTTTGTGCTATTGTGTATTAATCAACAATACAGTGTACAAAAAAACAACGGTCACATACATCAATGAACACATATTTATCATGGAAAACCAATAGGGAAAATTAGCATCAATAGAAGGCTCTCAGTGTTTCTTTACTTTAGTTAATGAACATTACAAAGGGACTCTTCTTGAACCTATTATGTTGGAAACTTATATATAGACCAAGAAATTTACCTCTTTAGCACTATGACAATATTTCCTCTAAAGAAACAATCGGTTGGAATGAACGTTCTCCTTCTCTGCTCACTGTCAGTGGAATGGTGAGTTCCTTAGTATCTAATGGCCAGTGGGATGCTTCATCTTCCTTCTACAAAGTCATAGATGTATGTAATCATATAACTCTTCTTTTTTTTTCATTAAATGGAACTACTCTAGAATTATGCAATAAGCTTTCCTTGCAATTAGAATTCTAAATATTTTAAGCTTCTCATAACTACTTTGGTTCAGTAATTGATATTGCAACCTATGTTATTTGTGTAAAGATTGTAATAGTTTAAGCATCTAATTTGACTCTCATTTATTGTAGAGTGGGAGTTTCTATTGCAGAATTAAAATTATAATCATTGAAATATTTTCATTGATGTTGAGTAAAATTTCTATCTGTTTATAAATGCTTATGTTATTTAGGCCCAAATTGGGTGAAGTACCTACGTACAAAAATAGTCAGAAACTCTAAGATAAGAATTTGAGATGAGAGTTTCCCCAACATTTGGCTACTTCATTTGCCATGACAGAGAAGCAAAGACCAAAAACATATCTTCAAAGTAGACATTCTAAACGAGAAACTCAAAGTCTAAGGACCGAATTCAAGCCCTAGCACAATTTGTAGAGTCATTAATTCCCTTTTCCTCAATGTAAATAAGATTCTAATGCTATCTTTCAAACTTGTTTCTGACCTACCTTCCACTATGTTAATGACCTCCTTGATGAAGTCCTCATTTTTGGAATTTTTCTCTCAGAAAAAAAATCACTACCAGCTCAAGATCCTTTAGCCTTTTGTCTCCAAGCTCCTCCAATTATTTTTCTTTATAATTTTACTTATCTTCTATGAAGACACCCCAACCTGGAAGAAATTGGTGAACCTTTTTCTTAATGGGAAATGCAAAAATGAAAATGTTTTGATGAGATGTATATTATAGAGGAGAGGAATAACCTGTTTCTGAGTCTTGAATCTTTTCTCTTTTCCATTTTGATGTCAGTTACTTCAATTTCATTTTTTTTGTAGTATTTGGAGGAGAAAGTTGTATTTTTTAATGATCTCCATAATTATCTCTATGTACTATGATTTCTTTGAGTTTCAAATCTTTGTATGCATTGTATTTCATGTTTAGATTGTTCACCATTTATAGTATATGGTGTGTAAGTGTGGGACTTGATAAAGTTGATGGATTACCTTTCTGCAAGGAAGGTCATTTACCCATTATAACTTAGGGATCACTAGTGAATCAGTAAGAGGTGAGAATTTCCTCTTATGTAATGTGTTATTTTCGGTTTCTTTACGTTGGATGTTTTTACGTTGATAATAATGCCTAAGATCTTGGCTGGATTTTTGTCTATTAGTAATATGAAACACATAATATCGCTAGGTTTTACATCTTTTTAATGATTTATATTAACAGTTTATTTGAAATTATTTGAGGTTTGATATAGGATGGATGTCAAATTATTTCCATTTTCTTAATTGTGAATAATTGTTTTTCTGTATTTAGTTACTCTCACTTTTGAATTTAGCATGCTTTGAAGGAAGGCATGCATGGGTTTTTGCTACTACTAACCCATTATATGTCGTATTACTTCCAATTAGCGAGGTTTATGTATTGGTTAGGCATGCTTTACATAGAGTTTGAAGAGATGAATTTTTTATTTTTTCCTGAATAAAGGCCCACTGAAGAGTTCATTTTTAATTGAACAGTGTTTATTTGAGGCATATAGATTTGTTTAAGATCATGAAAATATGTGCACGGTTTTAGATGGGCCATATACAACAATAAATGGCATGGCTAAGTCGCAAGTATAAAGGATGTATTTTAAGGCGAGGGATTCATTTCCTTTGGATTTGATTTAATATTGCGCTCAATTATTTTTCTATTTTTTCCTTTGGTTGATGACAAGAATTGAAAAACTGAAAAGAAGTGGAACAAAGGATTTTTCTTCACGATATTACGAATAGATTAAATAAGACTACATTGGAAACATCAGCAATAAATGATTGGAGTTAAACTCGACTAAACTAAACACTTGGATTGACGGTTTCGACACCTAGCAGGTGGTTGGGATTACATTATTTAACACTCCCCTTTAATTACAACCACACAAAAATTTAATTAAGATACCCGCTGGTCTATGTCTCAGTGAGGCTTACAATTTAAAACACTTGACTTTAACTGGATTTAGTTTTCTTCTTCTCTTTTTCCAGATTCTGTAGCCTCTAAATTGTTTCATATTTTTCGCTTTGTTGTATCCTTGAGAACTTTGTTTCTTCATTTGCTGGTGCAGGTCTTCTATTGTTCCAGGCTGTCTAAGCATGTTCTGGGCATCTTCAAGAAATATGGGCTGCTGCCACATATTGTCTTTTGTAGTGTGTTTTTCATCATCAATCTATTGCAACATAGGATTAGAACAATATCTTATCTCTTCATAACTCCAATGCATGAAAATTTCATTCACATTTTCATCATGCATGTTGTCTTCAACATTCATATCTACAGCTTCTGTGTAGACCTCAACTAGACATGGCATTTCAAGCCATGTTTCAATAAACTTTAACTCTTCTTCATAATCATTTTGTGTACCTGCACACTTGAAATCAATGTTAGAATTAAAAATATTTTCAGAACGACATTCGTTCTAGTCTGTTTGCTCTACAATGAGAGCTTTCTCTTGTTGTGTTTCCTTTTCTTCTTCTGCCTCTATCTCTGTTTCTTCTTTCCCTTTGCAGACTTCTTTCTTTGCTTCTATCTCTGCTTCTTTCTCCGTTTCTTCCTTTTTCTCTGCAATGAGATCTTTCTGCTGTTGCGCTTCCTTCTCTGCCTCTTTCTCTGTTTCTGCTTTCCCTTTGCAGACTTATTTCTTTGCTTCTATCTCTTATTCTTTCTTTATTTCTTCCTTCTGCTCTTATACCATGACAAAAATTGAAAAACTGAAAAGAAGTGGAGCAGAGGATTTATTTTCATAATATTACGAATAGATTAAATAATATTACATTGGAAACATTAGCAATAAATGACTAGAGTTAAACTCGACTAAACTAGACTAATTAGAAACTAAAATGGACACTTGGACTGACGGTTTCAACACCTAGCAAGTGGTTGGGATTGCATTCTTTAACAGTTGAGGAGGTAAGAAGTAAATTTGGCAGTCTTCCACTGAAGCTAAAGTGGTGCAAGTTGTATGTCTAACGCTTAAGTTGCCTTTCTATCCATTCTAGGAAAGTAGTCTAGGCATGCTTTCTTGGTGTTCTTGGTCTATTTTCTTATTAAACCATTGTTCATTTTTTGAAATGCTATGCTGCTTAAAAAATCTATGAATCAGGTTTGGGACAGAATAGTGCAGATAATTTTGATGCTCCATTTTGAGTTCCATCCATTGCACCTCCTATACTCTTGATCCTAAATGGCATGTTCATTGGCTTTATTGTGTAGATGCAAGATTATTATTTGCTTGCCTCCTGACATTGTGATGGAATCGGGTATGGAGTGTGTCAAAGGTTTACCTTTTGAATAACTACTGAAGTTGTGATAACTTATATTGGCAGGTCGAGATGATCCTCGATGCCTAGTAGAAGGTTTTGAAGGTTTGGAAGACATGTGCTCGAGAGCTATTGAGGTATACAGTAAGGCTAATGTTTTAAATAAGTTCAAGGTTTATAATTTTTGTTTGTGGGAATTTCATTATGTTTCCCTTGATAGGAGCCTAGTTAGTTTGCTTGTTTACCCAAAAGTCTGTTGATGATTAATACATGTTAACACGCGTTAATTCTCCAAAATGATAGTACATTTTGTTTTGATGTGTTTTCAAATCACTGAGTATATCATTACAATATACCTTTTTTTCTCTTCTTCTTGCATTAAGGTTTTTGTTTCTACCAAGTGCATAAATCCAATCCCACAAATGTTGGTACATTTTGTTTTTATACACTCTCGAGTCACTTTATATACGATATACGAATCATATTACTTTAGGGTGCATTCTAGACATAATAGTTGATAATAGATGCTTCCTGGTTTTTCAGGACTAGATGCCTCTCTTTACCTTTTTATAGATATTTCCTTTTTTGTCAAGAAATATGGCTTCCATGGTAGCAATTTATATAGCATATTAACTGTGAGTCAATTTTAAGGCTTGGATAAAGCTGGAAACATAAATTTTCTCATTATAGTTCCTCAAGACTTCAAGAAAATGTTTCTGTTTTGAACTTGCTTTCAGAATTTTTTGGGATGACTCTTGATGCTATATCAATTTGTAAATTGACCTCTTTTACTATCGTTATTTGTAACAATCTAAATAAACAATACACTTAATGCACTATTTAGCATGTACTCTGCCATTATGTGTGGAACATTTTTTTAAACTCAATACTGGTATATGCAAGTTCAAGGAGTGCCATAACTCTT
Organism: Pinus albicaulis; assembly: GCA_034641835.2. NCBI lineage: Eukaryota > Viridiplantae > Streptophyta > Pinopsida > Pinales > Pinaceae > Pinus > Pinus albicaulis. The sequence goes on along the minus strand of CM076582.1, from coordinate 475,144,863 downwards.
CACATAATTCTTTAAAGTGTGCTAGCTTATTGGAAGAGAAACAATCTTTTAAGCATGGGGTTGGTGCTTTTATTGTAGTGTGCCCTCACACGAATTAACCAATGATATTGTAGTTTATTTTAATTAAATATTTTTATGTTGATTTATTTCAATGGTGAGATATTTTTTTGGATTCCTTATTTTATATTGTTTCTAACTAGACAAAAGTGATATGTATTGCCTTTAACATAAAAAAATTTATTGTTTCCATAGAGACAATAGTTAGGATCAAAGACATATTGTCTCTATAAAGAAAATATGTTTCTAATCCAAATTATTGTCTTTTGAAAGACAAAAATGAAATTGTTTTCAAGAAACAATAATGTTAATACAATACTCAAGTTTTTTTGTCGCAATTTACTCATAATTTGTCTCAAATATTGTCTTAAAATCCCTTTTGTATTATAGTGATAATTAATCTACAAAATAGAAAATGAATACAGTGATGAAATATTGAAAACCCCATTTGTGTTGTAGTGGTAATTTGTCTACAAAGTGGGAAATGAATACAGTGATCAAATGTTGCAGGGATTGATGAATTTGTCTCTCGTCGTGACTGAATGAATACTGTTGTAACACCGGTGGGCGTGTCATTGATCATGTGGGGTTGGATGTGATTGATCATGGGGTTATAATGATACCGTTGATTAAAATTAAAAAAACCTTATGTGAGCGCTTTGAGCGTTTTTTTTTCATATTTATTTCCGAAAGCATTTTTTCTATGCGTTTTATCAACTCGATGCCCTACTTTCTTGACATACCGTCAATAGTGGTTTCGCAGTTCATATATCTAAATAGTTGTTTGGTTCATTAAACCACATATACCACTTTCTTGACATACTATCAAATGTGGTTTCGCAGTTCATATATCGAAATAATTGTTTGGTTTATCAAACCACATATACCACTGGACATTCTGGAATACGGTGGCAATTTTTCCCCTTTCTGCAATTTCTGCAATACGGATGTTGGAAAAGGCTGTTTAAGTATCATTTCCATTTCAACCTAATTTTATAACAATTTTCTTGCTTTTGTGTCTTTAAAGATATTTCATTCAAAACATTAATTAGACAATGCAACCGCTAGAAGACTATCGTTCTGGTTTTTGTTAGGATTGTTTAATTAATGAAGATGTTCTTGCTTTTGTTAGGACAGTTTGAGTAATTTGAATAAGAATTCCCTGAAAAAGACTTGTTTAATGAAAATTTGAATATCAAAAGGAATGTTGGGTACAAGCTTAGCTCATATCAGTTCAAAATGTCCTGCAACGTAAACGCCTTCTCATACCTGTATCTATCTCTTTCATTTTGGTTTTTTCATCTATATGAAGTATTCTGATCTTAATTTTGATGCTTGCAAACAGTTAATTAATTTACCGTTAATTCTTTTTATTATATATATATATATATATATATATATATATATATATATATATGTAAAAGTTCATGTGGTGTAGAACAATCGGTGATGGGGTGCACTGTTAAAGCACTCTGTTTTGTAAGGTCACCGGTTCGAAACCCGTGCATGGGATGGAAGGAGAAAAAATGGGAAAATTAGAATTAGTCTATATTTTTTAATCTCAAAAAAGTTCATTTGGTATGGTTTCAAACTTTAGAATTATAAATATGAACGAATCAATAAATTGATTATAAGTATAAAAACAAATAAAATTTTGGGAATTTGAATTTCTTAGAATCCTAAATTTAGAATTTGGTATTATTATGATTTTTAGTAATTTTTTTTTTTAAGTGTTACACTTTCAAACACACATTTACAATAAATAAAATTTTGACTCATAACCCCCCACACACACATATATAAACCCTAAATAAAATTTAATAAATTTAAATATCTATATATGATAGAATTTATTTGTACTCCACAATAGTTCAAGTTTTTCTATGTTTAGAGCCCTTTTGCAATTGTTATTGTCATTGCTTTTCTTCGGTTTCACCTTATACTTAGGTCATCACTTGTTTTTAAATATGGCTTCAGTTTCCTTTATTCCTGAATTTTTGAATTTATTTTTACTTGATCTTCAACATGGTTTTTTTCTAATGTTACCACATGGTTATTTGTGGTTTGCATGAAATTTATTTTCTAGATATTTTAGTTTATAAATTTTCATTACTTTATAAATTTTCATTACTAAATTTATGTGGGAGAATTTTTGTATTTGTTTAAGTTTAATGAATGAAAGTTTTTTAAAAAATAACTTTATGTAATTAGGAGTGGAATTATAGTTTTTTTTATTGGAAAGAGATAAATTTTCTATATTGTTATTCAATTTATACTAAGTATTTGTTTTAGTGATTTTCATATCTTAGAAAATGAATTTTGTTTTTTTAAATAGTATATATGGTTTTTTTGTTTGTAGAAAAAGTTAATTTTTTCATTTTTAAACATCACACAAAAAGACAAAATATAAAAGCATCACAAATCTAAAGCACAAACAAATTCTCTTAAACCACTTTATTCAATGTTGAGGTGGTCTACAACAAAAGAAAAAAAATTGAATTTAAAATCACAATAATGTGTTCAAATACAATGAGAGAATTTTTATTAATCTTCACGAGCTCCACAATTTAGCTCTATTTCATACCTATTTCTTTATAACCTTTGAAATAAAAAACTCCATGTTAGAATTCAATCATTCAACCATATTTTGGTTGCCATTTCTATTTTTGAGTTCCAATTATTCTATTCACAATCTTTTTCTCATTTTCTTAGAAAAGTCATTTTCCCTTTCTAAACCTATTGTTACAAATTTTGAGCCCTCACTCAATATTGATATTATTAATAATTTATATATCTTTTTCTTGAATCAATATGTGTGATTTCATATTTAATCAATCAATATAGATATTTTTTCATATTTATTATTAATAATTTACTAATAATATTATATAATAATAATAATCTAGTCGGTCTTTTATAGACTGTGATCCCGTGCTTTGTCAAGTCATTCCTTGATGTGAAATCATAGGTTCAATTCCCCTATTTATTCACCATAATTAATAAATTATTGTTACTACTCATTAATTCTTATTACTGTGAATATTATTATTAATTAATATTATTAAAATTATTAATTAATACTAATATTTAAATTTAATGTCATTATTAATTAATATCCACTGGTCTTGGATAGACGGTGATTGGGTGCTCTGTTAAGGCACTCCTTGATGTGAATATATTGGACAATTCCCCGCCTATATCGGGGTGATATATTGAACATAATGAAGATGTAGTCTTAGCAAGCTTACAAAAAAAAAAAAAATCATTATTAATTAATAATGATTGGTTAATATCATTAATAATGATATAAGGTAGTATTATTAATTAAGAATACCATTATATTGGACATGATGAAGATGTAGTCCTACCAAGATTACAAAAAAAAAATCATTATTAATTAATAATGGTTAGTTAATATCACTAATAATCATATAAGGTAATATTATTGATTAAGAATACCATATCATTATTAATAACAATTAATTAATAGTTCAATAATTAATAATATTATTGTCCATGGGGTCTTCGATAGATGGTGATTGGGTGATAATTTAAGGCACTCCTTGATGCGAATTCACCAGTTCAATTCCCCGCCCTAATCCGAGTGATTTAATCATGCAAAGCTTACAATAATAATAATAATAATTAAATCAGGAAGCAAGGTTAGTATGAGAAAGAAGGGGTAAAGAGTCAACTTTGAATCTTGGATGTCAAAATAAATAGCAATCAAGTCATACCAAAGTTTCCTTAAGTTTATTTTGTTGGAACTACAGAGGTTACCCTAGGAGACGAGGACCTGGGTTATGGCCTATTACGGAAGATAGGGATATAATTTTCCTCATAGAAACACATGAGCATGAAGGGTGCAAGAAACCTTCATTTGAAGGATACTATAAGATGGCAATGTGGAATAAGGAAGCATGGAATGGCAAAGGACATAGGGGTATCATGGTATTAGTGAGGGAAAATTAAGGTTGTCTCACTTAGTTAGAAAAAAAAGACTCAAATAAACAATTCATTTGGTTTAAAATATCAGAAAATGGAAATCACATCAGAATTGCAGCATGTTATTTTGCGCCGCAAGTTTCAAAAGTAGAGGGCTTGACCACAAAGATCCCTTTGTAGCCTTAAAAGTAGATATTGCAACATATTCTCAACTAGATGAATTCCGTATAGTGGGTGATTTCAATGCTAGGACTGCAAGTGAGCAAGCTAACATTCTTGGTGTAAAGAAGACTACGACCCTATTTGGATTACATAAGAGATTAATCATCAATGGGAAATAATTTTAGAGGATAAGGGATGAAATCCCTTTGGTGACAATTTTCTTATTGTATGTCGGACTTTCGATCTAGTCATTTGTAATGGTTTAACTAGATGGGTAAAGTCTTGTTATTTCACTTGCAATACTTACAATGCAGTAAGTGTAGTAGATTATGTAATTTGCTCGCATGGTTTGCATGGGAAAATGGAGGAATTTTCATTGGAGATCAACTTTGGGACTTAAAAGCATATCAAAAGACAATTTATTTATGTTTCCCTTGGACTGGAATGAAGCAATTCGAGTCAAAAAATCAGTGTCTTCAAAAAAAATTCCCAAAGGGCATAAATATTTTGACTCCAGAAAATTGTAATACCTCCAAAATGACGCTAGAGAGGCTCTTTGAGAAAGAGAAAATCCTAATCCATGACTGTCATAGTCACGAATTAACACATTTATTTCAAAGACCCCTTGCAGAGTACAAAAGAGAAAAAATTAAGAAGTCTGAAATAAATTGCTTTCCGGTTAATGCTTGGATTGACGAGGAATGCAAAAAGGTAAGGAGAATGTGGAAATATTCAAAAAAGGAAAACATAAATATCAAAGCTTACAAGAAAATATTAAGAAATAAAAATGCTAATTTCATGGTTTCAAGAAGGGAAGAACTAATATTCCTTAGCAAAAATAACCCCAAATTATTTTGGAAGGAGCTCCAACTAAGAAATATGAAAATTGAAAATACTATTACAACTTCTAAATGGTTTGGATATGAAAAAAAAATCTATGAGAAGGATCCCAAGGTTGACCCTCCTCCCTTGGTCAACACTGATATTGAACTCTTCACAGTGCAAGAGGTAGAAATGGGTATGAATAAGTTGGGTGTTGGAAAAACAAAGGACTTAGTTGAACTCCATGTAGAGTATCTAAAGTTGGGCTTAAATATTCTTTCTCCTCACATTACAAAAAATTTCAACAATATCATATAACAGGGTTTCCCCACAGATTGGACAACTAGTCTGGAAATACCTCTTTTCAAGAGTGGTGATGTCAATCATCCCTCCAATTATAGGACAATAATGATAAAGCCCTTGTTTGCAAATTTATTTGGAAGTACGATAGAAAATAAAATCAGTAAGTGTACAGAAGAAAGAGATAAGTGTGCTAAAGAGAAAGTGGGTTTTACACCTTAACATTCCACAATTGATCATTGTATATCTTTAGGGCACATCATTGAAAAAATTTGGGAGAAAAAGGAAGAATCCCTTTGTTTCTTTGTCGATTTCAGAAAATTGTTTTACATGGTTCCTAGGGATAAGATTTGGCATATAATGGAGGAACTTGGGGTTCCTAACATTTGAGAGCAACTTTGTGTAGGTTGTATGAAGAAGTGAAATTCAAAATTAGAACTTCAGCAAACATTTTTGAAATTTTTAGAATCGATATAGGGGTCAAGCAAGGTTTCCCGTTATCTCCTACCCTTTTTGGTTTATATACCGACAAGCTTGAGGAGTGGTTAAATTCGCAAGGGGGTGATGGTATCCATTTGGGAAATTTTTTTATAAGGCTTATTTTGTATGCAAATGACCTTATTATGATTTCTAAATATGCCCTTGGTTTTCAAGAGAACTTACTATCCCTCGAGAATTTTTGTAGAAGAGTGTGGATGTAAGTCAATATTAGTAAAACGAAAGTAATGGTTTCCATTTAATGCTTGGTTTCACGAGGAATGCAAAAAGGAAAGAAGAATGTGGAAAGAGGTGAAATTCAAAATTAGAACTTTAGTAGACATTTCTGAAAGTTTTAGAAGCGATATATGGGTCAAGCAAGGATCCCCATTATCTCCTACCCTTTTTGGTCTATATATAGACAAGCATGACTTATGGTTAGATTTGCAAGGGGGTGATGGTATCCATTTTGGAATGTTTGTTATAAGGCTTCATTTGTATGCAAATGACCTTATTCTGATTGCTAAATCTGCTCTTGGTTTGCAAGAGAACTTACTATCCCTTGAGAATTTTTTGTAGAAGAGTGGGGATGCAAGTCAATATTAGCAAAATGAAAGTTGTGGTTTTCTCTAAAAAACAAAAGCATAACGAGCATAAGTTCTACTTTGAAGGAAACATTCTAGAAGAAGTTGCGGATTACAAATACGTTCGAATTGACTTCAACAAAAATCTAAGCTCGGATGGATATAGAAAGAAAAGAACCTTTTGGGGTTGGAAAACATTTTATGATTTTCAAAATAGGTGTAGAGAGGCAGAGTTATGGGGCTTGAAAACCACTCAAACTCTTTTTAGTCTTTGAGTGATTCTGGTGATTCTCTATGGTTGGGAACTATGGGCCAACAATACTTTCGACATGCAGTGGAAACAAATTGAGAAAATTTAGAAGTGTTTGATTACAAACAAATTCATAATTAAAAGTGCAGTTCATTATGCCATCTTGTTAAGTAAAACAAGAGTTGCTCCTATTGAAGAAATTGATATGGAGTGATTCATAAGGTATTTAAAAAAAAAATTGACCAAATGAAAGAGTGTGGATGGCCTAAGGTTGTATATAATGACATATTGTGAAAAAGAAAGAAGATTTGGATGAAAAAAAATAATAAATGGTTAAGTAAATGAGGTATTTGCCTCGAGATGTTCCCCATAAATAGTAAAGAGATAAAATCTTTTGTTATGGATAAGTTCCACAAGCGTACTTGGGATTAGGAGCTAGGGAGAAAAAAAGGTACTATATTGAAGTGTTTAATCCCACTCATAATCATCAACAAAAAGCATACATAGAGGCCAATATTTCTTGGAGAGAAAAAAAAATCTTATTGCTCAGTTAATGACTAATCCTCATCAACTCCATTGTGATACAGGGCACTATAAAAAGCCAAAAGAAGTGTGGGAGGAAAGAGTATTTATTTTTTGTTCTTCTAGAAAAGTGGAAGCAAAAATCATTTTATTTTAGAATGTGAGGACTTTAATGACAACAAAGAAAGTTATGCAAATATTCTGGCAGCTAGGTCTTGGTATAAGCTATTCAACGAGGGGTTTGTCGATAAGTTTAGATCGTTTATGGTGAGGCTTCATAGGAAAAGGGCCAAATACATCCACCAAATGAAGAAACAGTTTGTCCCATGGGCTATAGTTAGCCTCATAGGCGTTAAAATAATTTCTTTGTTTCTCTCTTTCTTTCTTAATAATATCATTATTTAAATTTAATATCATTACTAATTATTCCATTAATATTATTATTAAATGTAATATCACTATTAATTAATTAATATTAATAATAATTCATTCATTCATTTAATTAAATATTAATAATAATAATTTAATAATCAATTTATTTATGTTTCTCTTAGACTCACACGAAGCAATTCGAGTCAAAAACTCTGTGTCTTCAAAAAATCTCCCAAAGGGAAGAACTATTTTGACTCCAGAAAATTATATTACCTTCAAAATGACACTAGAGAGACTCTTTGAGAAGGAGAAAATCCCTATCCATAGCCGTCATAGTCACGAATTAACACATTTAATTCAAAGCCCACTTGGAGAGTGCAAAAGAGAAAAAATTAATAAGTTTGAAACAAATTTCTTTCCTGTTAATGCTTGGCTTAACGAGGAATGCAAAAATGAATGGAGAATGTGGAAAGAGTCCAACAAGGAAAACATAAATCTGAAAGCTTACAAGCATATATTAAAAAATAAAAGGGGTAATTTCATGGTTTCAAGGAGGGAAGAACTAATCTTCCTTGGAAAAAATAACCACAAATTATTTTGGAAGGAGCTCCAACCGAGAAAGATGCAAACTGAAAATACTATTACAACTTCTAAATGGTTTGACTATACAAAACAACTCTATGAGAAGGATTGCAAGGTTGACCCTCCTCCCTTGGTCAACACTAATATTGAACGCTTCACAATGCAAAAAGTAGAAATGGGTATCAAGAAGTTGGGTGTTGGAAAAATAAAAGACATTGTTGAACTCCAAGCAAAGTATCTAAAGTTGTGCTTAAATATTCTTGAACTTCACATTCCAAAAATTTTCAACAACATCATACAACATGGTTTCCCCACAGATTGGACAACTAGTTTGGATATACCTCTTTTCAAGAGTGGTGACGTCAATAATCCCTCCAATTATAGGAGAATAATGATAAACTCCTTGTTTTCAAATTTATTTGGAAGCATGCTAGAAAATAAAACTAGTAAGTGGGTAGAATAAAGAGATAAGCATGCTAAATGGAAATAAGGTTTTAGACCTAAACATTCCACAATTAACCATTGTATAACTTTAAGTAACATCATTGAAAAAGATTGGGAGAAAAAGGAAGAATCCTTTTGTTTCTTTGTTGATTTTAGAAAAGTGTTTGATACGGTTCCTAGGGATAATCTTTGGCGCATAATGGAGGAACTTGGGGCTCCTAGACATTTGAGAGTAGTTTTTCATAGGCTGTATGAAGAGGTGAAATTCAAAATTATAACTTTAATATACATATATGAAAGTTTTAGAAGCGATATAGGGGTCAAGAAAGGTTTCCCATTATCTCCTACCCTTTTTTATTTATATATCGATAAGCATTGGTTGTGGTTAAATTCACAAGGGAGTGATGGTATCCATTTTGGAAAGTTTGTTATCAGGCTTCTTTTGTATGCAAATGAACTTATTTTGATTACTAAATCTTATCTTGGTTTGTAAGAGAAGTTACTATCCCTTGAGAATTTTTGTAGAAGAGTGGGGATTCAAGTCAATATTAGCACAACAAAAGTAGTGGCTTTTTCTAAAAAATAAAAACATATTGAAAATAAGTTCTACTTTGAAGGAAATATTTTGTAAGAAGTTGAGGATTACAAATACCTTGGAATTTAGTTCAACAAAAATCTATGTTCGGATGGATATAGAAAGAAAAGAACCTTTGGGGGTTGGAAAATATTTTATGATTTTCAAAATATGTGAGAGAGGAAGAGTTATGGGGCTTGAAAAAAACTCAAACTATTTTTAGGCTTCTAGTGATTCTGGTTATTCTCTGTGGTTGTGAACTATGGGCCAACAATACTTCCGACATGTAGTGGAAACAAATTCATAAAATTCAGAAGCATTTGACTAAAAACAAATTCATAATTAAAAGTGCAGCTCCTTATGCTATCTTGTTAAGTGAAACAAGGGTTTCTCCTATTGAAGAAATTGCTAAGGTACGAGTCATAAGGTATTTAAAAAAAACAAATTGACCAAATGAAAGAGGGTGGATGGCCTACGGTTGTATTTAATGATCTATTGTGAAAAATAAAGAAGTTTTGGATGCAAAAATAAATAAAAAAATGGTTAAGTAAATGGGGTATTTGTGTGGACACATGTCCCAAAAATAGTAAAGTGATAAAATATTTTCTTCTAGATAAGTTCCACAAGCATACTTGGGATAAGGAGCTAGCTGGGAGAAAAACAAAACTATATTGAAGTGTTTAATCCCACTCATAATCATAAAAAAAAAACATACATAGAGGCCAATATTTCTTGGAGACACGTAACTATTATTGCTCAGTTAATGACTAATCCTCATTAACTCTGATGTGAAACAAGGCTCTGGAAAAGGCCCAAAGAAGTGTGGGAGGAAATACTATGTATTTTTTGTTCAGTTGGAAAAGTGGAAATAGAAAGCATTTCGTTTTAGAATTTGAGGACTTTTAAGACAACACGGAAAGTTATGCAGATATTCCGGTAGCTAGGTCTTGGTATAATCTATTCAGCGAGGGGTTTGTCGAAGTGTTGGTAGCTTTTTTTGTGAGGCGTCATAGGAAAAGGGTTGAATACATCCACCAAATGAAGAAGAAATATTTCCCATAGGCTATATCTAGCCTCATAGGCATTAAAATAATTTATTTCTTTCTTAATAATATCATTATTTAAATTTAATATCATTATTGATTATTCCATTAATATTATTATTAAATGTAATATTACTATTAATTAATAAACATTAATAATAATTCATTTAATTAAATATTAATAATAATAAATTTATTTACGTTTCTCTTGGACTTGAACGCAGCAATTCGAGTAAAAAACTTAGTGTCTTCAAAAAAATCTCCCAAAGGGAAGAATTCTTTTGACTCTAGAAAATTGTAATACCTTAAAAATGACGCTAGAGAGGCTCTTCGAGAAGGAGAAAATCCAAATACATGGCCATCATAGTCACGAATTAACACATTTAATTCAAAGCCCACTTACAAAATGCAAAAGAGAAAAATTAAGAAGTCTGAAACAAATTGTTTTCTTGTTAATTCTTGTTTTGACAAGGAATGTAAAAAGGAGAGGAGAATGTGGAAAGAGTCAAACAAGGAAAACATAAATCTCAAAACTTAAAAGTAGATATTAAGAAATAAGAAGGTTGATTTCATGGTTTCAAGGAGGGGAGAACTAATCTTCCTTGGGAAAAATAACCCCAAATTATTTTGGAAGGAGCTCCAACCGATAAAGATGCAAACTAAAAATACTATTGCAACTTCTAAATGGTTTGACTATGCAAAACAACTCTATGAGAAGAATCCCCGGGTTGACCCTCCTCCCTTGGTCAACACTAATATTGGACTCTTCACAGTGCAAGAGGTAGAAATGGGTATCAAGAAGTTGGGTATTGGAAAAACAAAAGACTTAGTTAAACTCCAAGGAGAGAATCTAAAGTTGGGCTTAAATATTCTTGCACCTCACATTACAAAAAATTTCAGCAACATCATACAATAGGGTTTCCCCACAGATTGGAAAACTAGTCTGGAAATACCTCTTTTCAAGAGTGGTGACCTCAATAATCCCTCCAATTTTGTTAGGGCCCAACCCCAACCCCTTATTTATTTAATAAGCCCATAAGGGCCTAGTCTGAGTCATATTTAGTTGGTTGAGTTAATAAAGCCCATAAGTGGTTATCCACATTAATAATAATTGTAAGTGGTCGACCCACATTCTAGAAAAGGGACCAAAGTTAGTTATAAACGGGCCTTAGTTAATAAATAAGGTTCTTAACCCGTGATTATGTCAGGGACCACTACTAGTTATGGTTTTGGATGTCATTAGGCTATAAATAGCATTATACAAAAGGAATAAGTTTGTGTCATATTGTAATTGAGCTCTGCTATGTTGGAAGTTGCTGCCTCGAAGAGGCAAGTGAACATTGTATATTGTTTCTGCATAATGAATATATTTGTTGCTTGTCTATTTTCTGGTGATAGCTATTTGTCTTAGCTATTTTGTTTCACATTTCTTGTGTTATGGCTCGTCTAACAGGTCAAGTACATAATAGGTCGACCCTCCTCCCTTGGTCAACATTGATATGGTCAAGAGGTAGAAATTGGTACCAAGAAGTTGGGTGTTGGAAAAACAAAAGACTTATTTGAACTCCAAGTAGAGTATCTAAAGTTGGGCTTAAATATTCTAGCACCTCAAATTACAAAAAAAAAATCTACAACATCATAAAACAGGGTTTCCCCACAGATTGGACAACTAGTCTGGAAATACCTATTTTCAAGAGTGGTGATGTCAATAATCCCTCCAATTATAGGATAATAATGATAAAACCCTTTTTTGCAAAGTTATTTGGATGCATGTGTAATATTCCCTTTTTTGGTGTCACTTATGACAGGGCTAGGATGGACTTCCAGAGTTAGGAGCAGATAGGTCACAGGTATAGGTTGGTATCATCAGTGGGCCTATGGGATTTTTGGAGGAGTTTTGAGGAGTTTCTATGTGGTCGAGTGGCATTTGCTTGATGTATTCCATCATCTGAGCAACTTGCCTTTCGCTTTGATGCATTCCGACAACTTTCAAAAAATTGAGTTCTTTTTGGGCTTAACTCAGTTAATTACACTCAAGGTGGCATTCTGGGAGGAATACATGATAGGAAACCTTAGTGTAATAGCTCATTGGAACCGGGACAAGGATACCTACATGATGGGATGGTTGGACATGATTTTCAGTGACCGGAGGAGACATGGTAGTCTATTTACTCTTTTCTGCATTAAAAAGGAATATTTTAATAAGAGGGAAAAGCACTCCATGAATAAAATAATAATAAAATAAGGCTCTAGATGGATCCAAGAGATCTATAAAAGAAAGGGAGGAGGCCATTGAGGGATATCTTTGGAGTAGATCATTTTCTTGTGTATGAGAGGTTTGAGAACGTGGTTCTCTACTTCAGTCATAGCCCCAGGATGGAAACACTCGGGTGATTTGCAAGTGTTGGACGTAAACCCAACTCTCTTTTAGGAGACACCCAACTCTCTTTGAGGAAAAATCATTCAAAAATTTTCAGAGCTTCAGTGATATTGGAGTGAGGATCATTCATATCTTCAACGGGTGCTTTAGTGGATTCAGTAGTAGTTGTTGCCGGAGGGAGAGTGCAACAGTTTAGTTTTGGAGGCCAACACAGTACAACAATTCAACATATTTTCTTGAGGCTTGTTATATTTCAGCTATCTTAGCTATCTCTCTTATTTCAGTATGTAACCCCAGTATCTTATAATAAAGCTGAGTTATTTCCTGCATTATGGTGTTATGGATTTGCATGTACTTGTATGTTTATTTTACATGGCAATCTTCTATTAAGAATGTATGTTGATTTTACGGCATCATTTGGGGTTTAAATTAATTTATGCAAATTTTGGAAAATATCCCATTTGGGGATATTACAGTGGTATCAGAGCTTCAATCTTGGATCATCCTGCGGGTTTCTAGTTTTCAGTTGCAACTATTATGGTTAGGGATTATTCCCAGAAAAAAATGTGTTGGCCATTCTATACGAATTTTATTATGAAAACCGTAGATGGATTCGAAAAACGACAAATTTGGAAAAAATTCTAGAGTTGAGGGCCAACATAGATGTGTAGTAGATTATCTTGGAGGCCAACTTTCATCTCAACTATTTTGGTTAGAAAGGCCTGTTATCACTCGAAAATCAGACAAGCAGGTTGACATTACTTAATGTGAGGCAGAAGGGTCTACAGGGCTAGAAGACATTAGATAATTTGAAGTATTTAAAGATATCTAAGGTATAATAGGAAAAATAAAATTACACACAGAAGGAACCAGTTAAATGCGCCTTTGCGTGCATAATTCTTCGATAAGCATGCCTTTGCATGGCTTTTCCTCAAAAAGCTGTGCATTCTTGAGAGTGGCAGAAGTGAATTTTTGGGACCACAAGGCACACTCTAGGACATTGGTCCCACACTTGAGGCTGTTTAAGTATAGCTGCCCAAGCCTCCTTAGGACCTCAAGGGAGCACACAATAGAATAAATGTGGCACACAATGGAATCACCCTCCTCTCTTGGGTCACCATCCAAAATGTACCAAGAGAGGGAATGAAGATTTGAATTCTCTTATAAAATGCCACCAAGAGATGAAAAATTTGAGAACACATTGTTATGCTGGCCAAAATTTCCCCAAGCAATACTAGCAGTGTGTGACATGGAGCAGAGATAGAGGGGACTCAATTGTTTTCCATCCAACAACTCTAGTCCACCATAGTAGAGAGAGGGAGACTTTGTGCCAAGGTAGCTCGGAAGTAAAGACATCCTTGCATCGAGACTTAAAACCCCTAGTTCTAAGGGCCCCTTGGCAAGTGGGTTAAAGTTTCATCCTCATTTCCTACCAGCACTCAATAAGAGGGGACGTAAACGCCGCCATTTGGATTATTGAATTTGTTTGACTCTATTTAGAGCTTTTGTTTTATTTGCTTTAGTTTTAGTTTAGTTTTATGTTTGAATATGAATGCTATTTCTTTATCTAGTATGTTTATGTTTTAGCATGTTCTACTAACTTGCTTGACTCCATCTATTTTCTTCCTGTGACCAATAACTTAAGAGGGAAAAAACACCCCTCCTAAGCAAGTGGGATTTGGTACATTCGCGCGCCAAACCCACCAACAGAGGGCCTACGTAGTCATTGGAGGAGGCTCATTTTTGGGAACTTCATTAGTGGGATTTTAGAGTTGGGGTGTTGGGAGATTGATAGGAGAGCCATTTTAGGAGGTTGGTTGGGATTTTGGAGAGCAATGATTGACAGTAGAAACTGTAGTGCCAGAAAATGAAATTGGAAGAGGGCCAAACTACAAAGGGTTAGATTTTTAAGTTTAAAATTAGAGGAAACACTTTCTGGGTTTTTCTGGGTTTTGAGAAAGGATCACCTTCCCAAATTCCTAAAATTTTCTGAGTAGTTTTCACTGGGTAAATCAGAGGTCGAAGTCATGAAACAGAAGCAGTGCAGTTTCTGGAGGAGCTTGTTATTGGATAAGTTGGATTTTCTTGCACTCATCACCTAGTGCTTGTAGCTTTCCTTGTGATTGTATCTTGCCTTGTGCAAGTCTAGCTAAACCATTGTTACTTCCATATATGTCATTGAAAAATTTAATTTTTTAAAACAACTCCTAAATCAGCATAACAGTGCCTCAGTGGGTTGCGATCTAAACCAAACACCAAAAATATTAAACAATTCAGAAGTTAGTTCCTTGAAACAAAACAACAAACCCTTCTTGAAGGAGGTACATAATTTGCTCCAACAAAGGCACCGAAGGAATTTAGAAAAGGAGAGAGAAGTGGGAATTTTTCTTTATGCACTTGGGATGGACTTAAAGAATTGAAGGTCAAAAAATGACTTTCCCATGTTGGAGAGACTATAATCTTGTCTTTCGAAGATAGAGCAATCTGATTGGAGTTTAAATTGGGCTTTGGAGCCTTCTATGCTTGCATTGGTACAAGCCATATTCTTGGAACATCCAAGTGAGAGAGTCAATCTTATAATTGCCTCTTGTTTCAGTGATATTTTGAGTATAGCATCACCCTTTCCTCCCTACAACGATGATGTTATGAAGAGAGTTTTTAGATTGATAGTAAAAAAAATTCAGGATTTGGACAACAACACAGGCTCTACCTTCGGGGTGAAGCTTGAGATTTTAGGGAGTATGGCCACATTCGAGATGTATGTCATCATGTTTGATCTTGAGTGTGATGACTTGATTCTGAAAATGTTCTGATGCTTCTTCAACATTAGGATACATCATCCTGACACCATCATAGCACACATACAATCCATCTTGTCATTATGTATGAGAGACCATGAGACCATTTTCCGAGAGTTGTAGACTAGGTTGTTGAGCATTTGGAGGAGAGAGCAGTTGGTCTCAACTGCTGCTTATGAGCTAGCCCAAGGGCTGGTTGAGCATAATATTGGCATATTGAGGAGACAGTTGACTAGGGAGGAGCTACTTCAGTTTGGTGGATCAGGGAGCAGAAATTAGTTGAGGAGGAAAAGACTTTCCTTCATTTGCAAAGGACCTTGGGGGCCTGATCACTCATGCTTGAGTGATGCATATGATGTGGCGGAGGCAAAACAAAAGGGAATTCCTTCTGTATGCCAGGATGAGGACTCTTCTACATATGAGTCCATGGGATCATATGAGGATGCTTCTAGGAAGCAAAAGCAGTCATGAATAGATGATGAAATTAGGCCAGAGCTGTATTCCAGGGTGCAGGGTGAGCAGTCAAGGGATTCTACAAGAGATACTCAGGGTGATGAGTCACTTGTGACGATTCAGCCGAAGTAGCATATGATGGATTAGGAGTCAGCAAAGGAGGATACTATTCACATCATGCATGATAGTCCTTTGGGGGAGAGCTAGATGGAGGCTCACATTGAGTTTATGATGGATATGCAACTAACCTTAGGGTCAGTCATTGAGGAGGAGTAGTCAGATGCACAGAAACCGAGTACGATGACAACAGTTTCAAATCCATATCCTCTAGAGATGTTGGAGGTTGATGGGATAGTTTTGCAGGGGGCTAGTGGAAAATAGGAGCATTACATTCTTGATAAAGAGAGGGAGGTGTTGTTGGAGATGGTGCAGCATCCATTTTTGGGTCGACACACTGATGACATGCAGATAGATGCACATGAAGTGAGCAGAGCTACAGTACTTTTAGGGAGTAGCACTCTCCATGAGTACATCGATGGGGCTTGTATCATATCTTGCCCACTTTGGCCCATTATAGAGTGAGGGGCCTTCTTCTGCAGGAAGATCTTGTCGGCAGATGGGACAGAGAAATGTGAGTTGATTACGCACTAGCAACATCACCTGAGGCATGTTCCGTATACATTTGTCACTTCATTGGATTCCTCTTCTAGGATAGATTGGAAGGAGATCATGAGTTAGTATCCTCTTGATGGTATGATCTTCTTCGTAGGGAGAAGAGTGGATTAGGGGCCCTTAGACATCGCATATGCTATAGATTCCTACTGGCAGTGGGGCACATGGCATCATTTCTTCATCACTCCATCCCGACTTTAGGAGAGAAGGATCAGTAATGGATTGAGTCAGGAGTTGAATTGGGGAGAGGTGATGATTTGTACACAATTCCTGGGGAAGCTTATACAGTTAGAGGTATAACACAGCAGGGGCCGGGGAGCCTTGATGATTGTTGGCAGACTTCACTTCATGGGGCATTAGCTATAGCCAGAGGTAGTGCACAGTCTGAGCCGTGGGACTTAGACAATGATTGGCCATGGTGGTGATGGGATCCAGGAGGATTTTTTTATGATAGGTATTGTGAGAGATCAGTTTGGGATCCAGGTATTGAGGGGTCTATTCCGGGTGGCTTGACATATGTGCATATTAGCACCCATGCATTTGTGTGGGATCTAGGCAGTGGGTCTCAGTTGCATCGTGCCAACAGGGTGGCCCACATATTTGGATTTATTGAGGGCAAGCAACCTTGGGGTGGAAGGTCTATAATATTCCATTTTTTGGTGTCACCTATGATAGGGCTAGGATGGACTTTCAGAGTTAGGAGCAGACAAGTCACAGGTACAGGTTGGTGTTATCAGCAGGCCCAAGGGCTTTTTGGAGGAGTTTTCAGGAGCTTCTATGTGGTTGGGTGGCATTCTATTGATTTATTCCATCATCTGAGCAGCTTGCCTTTTGTTCTAGTTCATTCCGAGAACTTTCAGAAAATTGAGTTATTTTTGGGCTTAACTCAGTTAATTACGCTCAAGGTGGCATTCCAGAAGGAATACATGATAGGACACCTTAGTGTAATAGCTCATTGGAAGCAGAACAAGGATACCTACATGATGGGATGGTTGGAAACGATTTTCAGTGACCGGAGGTGACGTGGTAGCCAATTTACTCTTTTCTGCATTAAAAGGGAATATTTTAATAAGAAGGAAAAGTGCTCCATGAATAAAATAATAATAAAATAAGGCTCTAGAAGGATCCAATAGATCTATAAAAGAAAGCAAGGAGGCCATTGAGGGATATCTTTGGAGTAGATCATTTTCTTGTGTATGAGAGGTTTGAGAATGCGGTTCTCTACTTTAGTCGTAGCCCCAATATGGAAACCCTCGGGTGATTTGCGAGTGTTGGACAGAAACCCAACTCTCTTTGAGGAGACACCCAACTCTTTTTTAGGAGACTTCATTCAGAAGTTTCGCAGAGCGTGAGTGATATTGGACTGAGGATCATTCAGATCTTCAATGGGTGCTTCAATAGATTCAATGGTGGTTGTTGCTAGAGGAAGAGTACAACAATTCAGTTTTGGAGGCCAGCGTAGTACAACATTTCAACATATTTTCATGAGGCTGGTTATATTTCAGTTATCTCAGCTATCTCTCTCATTTTAGTATGTAACACGAGTATCTTTTAATAAAGTTGAGTTATTTTCTGCATTATGGTGTTATGGATTTGCATGTACTTGTATGTTTATTTTACATGGCAGTCTTCTGTTAAGAATGCATGTTGATTTTACGGCATAATTTGGGGTTTAAATTAGTTTATGAAAATTTAGGAAAATATCCCATTTGGGGATATTACAGCATGCCAGGAAATAAAATCAGTGAGTAGGCAGAAGTAAGAGATAATCGTGCTAAAGGGAAAGCAAGTTTTAGACCTAAACATTCCACATCTGATCATTGTATAACTTTAAGGCACATCATTCAAAAAGTTTGGTAGAAAAAGGAAGAATCCCTTTGTTTCTTTTTTGGTTTTAGAAAAGTATTTGACACGGTTCCTAGGGATATGCTTTGGCACAGAATGGAGGAACTTGGGGTCCCTAGACATTTGAGAGAAGTTGTGCATAGGTTGTATGAAGAGGTGAAATTCAAAATTAGAACTTCAGTAGACATTACTGAAATTTTTAGAAGCGATATAGGGGTCAAGAAAGGTTTCCCATTATCTCCTACCATGTTTTTCTTATATATCAACAAGCTTGAGGAATGGTTAAATTCATAAGGGGGTGATGGTATCCATTTACGAAAGTTTGTTATAAGGCTTATTTTGTATGAAAATGACCTGATTTTGATTGTCCAATGTCCAATTTGCTCTTGGTTTGCAAGAGAACTTACTATCCCTTGGGCATTTTTGTAGAAGAGTAGGGACACAAGTCAATATTAGGAAAATAAAATTGGTAGTTTTCTCTAAAAGACAAAAACATAATGTACATAAGTTCTACTTTGAAGGAAACATTTTGGAAGAAGTTGCGGATTACAAATACCTCAGAATTGACTTCAAAAAAAATCTAAGCTCAGATGGCTATAGAAATAAAATAACCTTTGGGGGTTGGATATCATTTTATGTTTTTCAAAATAGGTGTAGAAAGGCAGAGTTATGGGGCTTGAAAACCACTCAAACTCTTTTTAGGCTTCTAGTGTTTTTGGTTATTCTCTATGGTTGTGAACTATGGGCCAACAATACTTCCAACATGCAGTGGAAACAAATTGAGAAAATTCAGAAGCGTTTTATTACAAACAAATTCATAATTAAAAGTGTAGTTCCTTATGCTATCTTGTTAAGTGAATTAGGGGTTTCTCCTATTGAAGCAATTGCTATGGTGTGATGCATAAGGTATTTAAAAAAATATTGACCAAATGAAACAGGGTGAATGGCCTAACGTTGCATTTAATGACATATTCTGCAAAAGAAATAAGATTTGGATGCAAAAAAATAACAAATGGTTAAGTAAATGGGGTATTTACATGGGCACGTGCCCCATAAACAGTAAGGAGATAAAATCTTTTGTTATGGATAAGTTCTACAAGCGTACTTGGGATAAAGAGCTAGGGAAAAAAAAATGTACTATATTGAAGTGTTTAATCCCACTTATAATCATCAACAGAAAGCATACATAGAGGCCAATATTTCTTGGAGAGCCAAAATTCTTATTTCTCAGTTAATAACTAATCCTCATCAACTCTGTTGTGAAATAGGGCGTTGGAAAAGGCCAAAAGAAGTGTGGGAGAAAAGTGTTTAAGTATTTTTTGTTCTTTTGGAAAAGTGGAAACATAAAAACATTTCATTTTAGAATGTGAGGACTTTAAAAACAACACGGAAATTTATGGAGATATTCTAGCAGCTAGGTCTTGGTATAATCTATTCAACGAGGGGATTTTCAACAAGTTGGTAGTGTTTATTGTGAGGCTTCATAGGAAAAGGGTTGAATACATCCACCCAATGAAGAAGCACTTTTTCCCATATCCACCCAATGAAGAAGCAATTTGCCCCATACACTATATTTAGCCTCATAGGCATTAAAATAATTTCTTTCTTTCTTTCTTTCTTAATAATATCATTATCTAAATTTAATATCATTACTCATTATTCCATTAATATTATTATTAAATGTAATATTACTATTTATTAATAAATATTAACAATAATTTAGTCATTCATTTAACTAAATATTAATAATAATAAATTAATATAAATCACAAAAGCCTTAGATCGAATAAGTTAATAATCAACAAACTAACTAATTAATTATTTAATTATCTTTTCTTTAATTATTTAATTAATTAATTGTTACTATTATTTATTAAAATTATAAATATTTTTTTATTTTATAATAATAATAATAATATATTAATAGTATTAATATTAATACTATTATTGTTAGATAAATGTTTTTCTGATTAATCACATTATTAGGAACAAATTCTAATGATGTGATTAATCCGAAAACATTTAACTACTTTATGGATCACAAAAGTCTTTGTTCTAACACTATTATTGTTAATTTAATAATAATTTATTATTAATAATTAATTGAAAATATGATAAAATAATAACTAGCACAACTCTATTAATAAATATAGTTGAGATACACCAATAAAAGCTAATAGTATATATCTAATATTAATTATAATATTAATATTAATGAATATATAATAATAAAAATAATAACAATATTGTCCGTGGAGTCTTGGTTGAACGGTGATGAGATGGGTTGCTATAACACTCATCACATGTTTAATTCTCTACTCTTATAAGGGTGATGTATCTCGACATGTTAATGAATATGGAGGGAAAAAAATAAAAATAAAAAGAGAAAAAATAATAATAAAAATATTACAAAATTCAACTATTATAATAAACCTTCCCCTATAGGAATGTTAGTCATATTCCATGTTAAATTATTAGATATTAAATATTTTTAATTATTATTATTATCATATTAAAATAGTTATTGTTACTATTAATTACTTAATTATTATGATGATTACTATTATTAATTATTAGGTAATATTATTATTTTATTATTAATTAATAATGATTTGTTAATATTATTAGTAATGATATAATATAATAATTTTCATAGATCTTTTGAATGTTAGTCATATTCCATGTTAAATTATTAGATATTAAATATTGTTAATTATTATTATTATCATATTAAAATAATTATTATTATTAATTATTAGGTAATATTATTATTTTATTATTAATTAATAATGATTTGTTAATATTATTAATAATGATATAATATAATATTTTTTATAGATCTTTGGAATCAACTAGTGTGATTCATATCATCGTGAAGATGAAGCATACTAGTTGGGTCTAAAAGCCCAGTGTGGTTTATCTAGTCTTGAAGATGAAACACACTAGTTGGTTCTAAAAGCTTTAGCAAACTTTTGTGGACTTTTGTCTCATGTGATTATAATCCAAAGATCTTTGGAAAATTACTATGGATACACTAGACAGTTCAAATAATATAATATTATTAATTAATTGTCCACAAGGTTTTAGATAGAGGGTGGTTGGGTGGGTTCTCACTTTAGAAATTTTGTGAGGAAAATTACTATGGATTACAAGGTCTTAGAGGGTGGTCGGGTGGGTTCTCACTAAAGACATTTTGTCTCATGTGATTATAACACGAAAATTACTACCCGAAAATTCAAATAATATAATATTATTAATTGATTGTCCACAAAGTCTTAAATAAAGGGTGGTCTTAGATAGAGAGTGGTTGAGTGGGTGCTCACTTAATACACTCCTGATATGAAGTCACGGGTACAATTTCCTACCCCACTCAAAAAAATATATTGAACATTAAAATATAATTAATTAATTAATAATTTAGTAATTAATAGTATCATTATTTAAATTTAATATTATTATTATTTATTTAATTAGTATTATTATTAAATTTCATATAATTATAAATTGTTAATTATTAATAATAATCCATTAATAATATTAATTAATTGTAATACTTAATTAATATATTAATTAACTCATTAATAAATTGTTTTTAATGTGATTTTTTAAAGAAAAAAAATTGATTTATTTTTGTGATCTAATTTTTTTTTAATTTGGAAGGAATTCATTGAAATCATAAGTTTGATAGGTAAACTTGCACAATTTAAGTTTCACGTGGGTTTTCTCAATCCTCAAAAAACGACTTTAAATAACACAAATCAAGATTTCACATTAATAATATTATATTTTAGAAACTCTTAAATTAATAAAATTAAAAAATTAATATTATAAACCAAAAAAATAATAACTCAAGTGATTAATAATAAAAATCCAAAAAATTAAAAACCCAAAATATTAATATTTTAAAACAAATATATATAAACCTTAAAAAAAATATTATAAACTCTAAAATAATTTACCATATTCTATTTTATTATAATCTTTTGACTTTTCATAAATGCGAATAGCAATGTCTAGACTAACGAACAAAAATAAATATAAAACAAATGCGACTTTTCATAAATGCAAATAGCAATGTCTAGACTGACGAACAAAAATAAATATAATATATTCTATTTTATTATAATCTTTTGACTTTTCATAAATGCAAATAGCAATGTCTAGACTAACGAACAAAAATAAATATAAAACAAATGCGACTTTTCATAAATGCAAATAGCAATGTCTAGACTGACGAACAAAAATAAATATAAAACAAATGCCTAAATCAAAGATTTGCAATAGATGTATTAAGGTTGTTGCAGGCCTTTATATTTAGATGCACGTCAACCTCTTGACAGTCCAGATACTAGTCATCAAGAGGCAACACCGGTAATCATTAACTAACTGCTAGGAGAGAGTGAAGGAAGCAAGCTACATATTCCAGAGCATACCATGGAAATTAGTAGAGTTCTAGGATATAAAAACAAAAATCAAGACTGGAAAATATTAAATAATAATACAATTTTCTAATTACATAGAATTTTAAAATTCACGGTACAGAAAATTAGCAAATTAGAAACAATACATGAATACATACATGGATACCACCAATACCAAAGACTCAATTTTTTCAGTCTCAAATGCTTGATGACCAGTTCATTAGTTAAATATGTAGGTTTTTTAGAATGGATATTTCGCTTCTGTAAAGACTGTTGTCTTTAAATTTTGTCTGTTTCTCAACAAGTTTTATATTATCATTGCTGTTGACATAATATAGTTTTATATCATTGCTGTTAATGGTTGATTTTCATACTTCATAATGATTGATTTTCATATCAATTCTTTAAATTTTCACAAATAGCAATGTCTAAACTTACATCTGAACCAACACCAACATTTAACAACAATGATATATATATAAAAAATGCCTAAATCAAATATTTGCAATATCAAGATTAAGGTTGTTTAGTCCCAAGGGTTAGCTCAAGTGGTAGTGAGCCAATACGTGGTCCTCTCCTCTCCGTTGAGGTAGGCCACTGGTTTGATCCTTGAGTACGTTGAGGTAGGCCACTGGTTTGATCCTTGAGTACTTTGGGGTTAGGCCCCGAAAGTATGCCAAAAGGTTTACCGCAAGTACCATCCAGAAATTCTAGAGAAATACGCCGGAATTTCCGGTAAGCTTTCCCCCAGTGAAAAAAATATTAAGGTTGTTGCATGCCTTTATATTTAGATCCACACGAGACAGTCCAGATACTAGCCATCAAGAGACCATACCGATAATCACTAACTAACTGCTAGGAGAAAGTGAAGGAAGCAAGCCTACAGATTCAAGAGCATACCGTGTAAATTAGTGCAGTTCTGGGATTAAAAAAAAGAAATCTAGACTAGGAAAATATTAAATAATAATACAATTTTCTAAAAGTTACATAAAAGTTTAAAGCTCACGGTACAGAAAATTTGGAAAGAAACTATACATGGATACCTGCAACACCAAAGACTCGGTTTTTACAGTCTCAAATGCTTGAGGACCAGTTCATTAGTTAAATATGTATGTTCCTTATAATGGATATTTCACTTCTGTAAAGCCTGTTCGGCCCTAAATTCCGCCTGTTCCTGATCAAGCTTTATATCATCATCGCTGTTAGCATAGTATTTATCAGGTATGGTCATTCCTCAGTCTAAAAGTTGTAAGTTCTGCATGGCCACCATTGGAGCCCAGCTCAAAGGAAGTAACATAATCTTTAGTGATCTCAAAAGGAACAAATAGTGTAATGAGAAGTCCACCTTGCAACAGATAATCTTTGTTAGAAAAGAAATATGTGTTCACTGAGAGAAAGGGTATAGTAGATTTTTACTAGATAGTAACTTAAAGAAGGTTGCTGATGTTGGAAATTAATTCCAACTACTGATATCAATCAACAGTAATTGCAGAATGATTGTAGTACGGCACATTGAACCTTTAGCAAAGGAGGTTGCCGTATTCTTAAAGAATTGCAAAATGATTGGAAAGCTCACACAAGTGAAGTGCAGAGCAGATAAGAATCGGTCCCTTGATATTTATCTAAGTTAAGGCTCAGTCTTAAAGTCTTGCCAGCAGCGCAGAGCTTTGATTACAAGTTGAAACAGGCTTTAAAGCCTTACCAACATATCGGCGGAGTTAATGTTTGAGGTGGCACAAGTTCGCTGCATTACAAAGCAGCGATGCGATGATAGTTCTAACACTATCGCATTGCAAACTTGCAAGTTCTTAAGAAAGTGCACACCGAAGAGTTTCTGCGATGTGATATGGACCCCGCTCCAATTGCAATTGCAAGTTTCATTTGATCATCCGCAAAAGATTGTGAACCATGTTCGCCGATATTGCGATGCGATGAGGTCCCACCTCAATCGCAATCGCAAATCGCAAAGACCACAATCGCAAGATCGCAAGTCGACTGCCGATGCGATATGGGCCCCGCGCCATCGCAATCGCAAAGCGCAAAGGTCATATTTTTTTGGCCGCTGAAATGCCGATCGCCGATTGACTTACGGATGTGATGAAGTTTTCAAATGGATTTCATGAAATTTGAAGTCCAGTTTTATTTGTCGGTTTAATAGTTTTTATTGTAATTGCGCCTTATAAAAAGGGAATAAGCCCGAAGGCTTTTGTAATGAATGAATGAATGAATGTTTTACTGTGAATGCATTTTTATGTATTAAGACGTTATTTGAAAATATAGAAATCGCTGTAGCCCGCAGGCTGAATACACAGCGAGTTTGTAAGCGCTGCATGTGCGGATTTGAGAACAGAGAAGTTTTGTGAGCACTGTTGTTTTACAGTCCACTGTTACACTTTGTAAATCCCTCTCAAGCAGGAAGAATAAGATTGCTGATTTTGTATTTCTTTTATTCTTTTATAAATCAAGAAAACTTGTCCTAAATTGTTTCTGTTCATTCTGCAAATTGAGTTTGAAAACTCTGTGTTGTTCAAGGAATTTTCATTCTCTCTTGTTGTTTTGAAGTAATCGTAAACTTCAACAACTGAAAATGCATTGCATATAATACCAAGTCCCATGTTGGTGAAGCTTGATCTGCGGAGAAATTTTTAAAAATACTATTTAAGGCATCTCATTATTGCCTTCAGCAACTGTAGTGAAAATGCACACATGTATTCGCTTGCGCACTCAAGTCTAGCAGCTCCAAATTGTTAAAACTTGTTGCTAGGGAAACCATAGATGCATCAGTAATTTCCAATCCAAATGTAAGAGACGACATATATAAACATATGCAAGCGAAAAAATACTTCGTCATATAGGTGTTAAGAAACTTATATTTAATGATAGCAGAGAATACAACCTGAATTCGAAGATTGCAAGTTTAATGGACTATCGATAATCTTAGTGTACATCAGAACTGGATAATTAGTAACTGCAGATGCAACAAAATTCCCTAATATATGTTAATGTTACCTTTTACTGGAACATGGTCTAAACTCCCTACATTTTTCGCTTGCACGTACAAGCACCACAGAGTGGTTTAAACAGGGGGAAGCAACATGTAACTTGGACAAACTTGGGAACCCTTGGCCCGACTTCTCTGTCAGATTGCAGAGGTTAGTGGAATCAACTTCTTCAAGAACAAAAGTAAGAGATAATTCTGTCAGTGATGGATCGTTTATAACTTGGAAGACAAGAAATCAATGTCATCATAAAAAAGAAAAACTGAAATTTTTTTACAAGATGAAGGAAGTTGCAACCAAAAGTTAATAAATTAAAGTAATAGAAGATCAATCCAAACATGGAAGGAAACGATTGGGGCAGGCTTAATATAAGCTCAATTTATAAGCCTGAAAAAATCGATTAGTAAAGGACTAATTAAATGCTTGACAAGTGTAATAGAGGATAAACAGAGATAAAGAATTCAATCAAATTAAAAGTCACGATGGCCTTCATTGAATATAAATATGCCACCAAAAGAGTACCCAGATGTGCAGAGCGTATGTTAATATTTCTGATGTCTTTACAATCTTCTAACCTGAAGGTTTGAAATTTTAAATTCAGATGCTTGCAGAAATAAAATAGTTCAATTTGTCCCTTATAAACCAAAAAGACATTCAGTGCAGTAGTCCTTCATGTATTATATATTTTAGTAAATTATGTAAACCACAGAGTCAAACATGAATAGAGCCTTATCCTGTCACGTTATTGATTCCACCTTGGTTGATTTGGATTTCCAGAGAGGCAAGGTAAGGTGTCAAATTGGTTATAGTTCTCATAAGGCCACCATCAATTTCACTGCCAATGTGACATAAGACCACTTTTTCATCAAATAGTAGATACAGATTGATATGCAAGGAAAGGAAAAGAAAAAAGCCATATTGTGGATCCATGTAGCATTGCTATAATGCGAAGGGAAAAGTTATTGATAGAGACCTAAAATCCAGGATGAAATGTTTAATATTTGGACACTTCCTTTCTGTTCATGGGAAACCAAGAGTAAAGTCTCTTCAATAGCACACCAGACTAAATGAGCATATTGACACCATAGGAGTATAGGAGTGAAGATGGAGGCAATCGTTTCAAAACTTCTAACATACAATTTGCTATAAGCACACTGGTTCCTCTCCCGTCTAACGAAGGTGTGGTTTATTTGTGGAGTTTAGTAGGTTATCTTTACAAACTCAAAACTTAAATTCGATGAAAAAATCCCATTACCATGTCATTGAACTATAATCCAGGGTCTAAAAGAAAAATGAACAGACTTCCAATTAGTTTCCTGTGCTAACTTCGAGGGTAAAAAATTGTGTCCTCCTAATATTTGTAATCATCTCTTCCTTTAATCTTATCAAAGAAGATGAAATAATTATATACTCAATTTTTATGGGATAGATTAATTTCAATAATAAGAAACAGTGAAAATTTTAAGGGCTAATATTGGTAGGTGGGTTAATTTTCCATGTTTCTTCCAAAAAAATGATTGGCCAACTTTTTATTTTTTTTAAATTAATAAGCCCAAATTTTAAAAATGACCAAAATTTTATATATATTAATTTAAAATAATTAGAAAAATAAATACTTTTACAAAAATAACATAAAAAATTTTACAATTTACATGTTGGAGACTACTATAATTTATCAAAGTTTCTAAACTTTAAGATGGCACATCCTTAAAATTTTTCCAAATAAAAATAAATACAAACCATTAACAAATTCTTGGTCAATATACGCCACCTTGATTGGCCAGTTCCATTTATATGAAAAATTCAGGCACCGGTTTTCTAGTGGATCTAAAATGCATACACAAGGTCATTGAGCTTAACAGAGCATTCATTTTTGACCCAAGAAAACATCCCAAACAAATAACATATTACCAATTTTATTATATAATCTGGCAACTAATTTAGCTCATCGTTCCTTCAGAGTTTTGCATTGCATTATTTTCAACAAATTTGAGAAACATTGACATTCTCAGAAATATGATATATCCAAAATATCGCTAAAATAAATCCGATATTCCCATCAATACAGACATTTATAATTTAGTCATTTCCATTTCAGTTCTGTGCAAATAACTTCATAAACCCTTGATAAAGTAAGGAATCATGGACACTACATTTTAAAAAAAAAAAAACGTACAGTAAGGAACAACACACTCACAGTAAGGAACAACAAGGGTGAGACTACCTGCACATAGATTCGAAACACAAAAGCTGCATGGACCAACAACCCAATCGTTTAAAACACATTCTTCATATCTGGCAAACAAAGATCCATTGATCTCAATGGAAAGGGTAGAAACCTAATAAATTCCCAAATATTCACTAGGAAAACTGAAATTTTAAGAAAAGGGATCAGAAACAAAGGTACCTATTGGATGAGAAGACTTACAATGGATGCGTTGGCCATACAATTGCATCAATTGTTGCTCTGCTGAGGGTAATGTATTCTCAAGCAGAATGAAACTGCACCAAACAAATTGAAAGGGCACTCATGTATGCAAACTACAATACATCACCAGATTTCAACCAAACATGGAAAACAACTCCATTCAAAGAGCATCAAGAAAGCAAGTCAGTTGGTCAGATCTAACACAGGGGGCAGGATTTATTAAACATATGATACATGCTTACTTCGAAGGAGGACTTTATAAGTTTACTAAGGATTTTAAAGCGTACCAAAACAATCGGGAAAAGATCATAGATCTATAAGAAAGAAAGAACTACCGAGAGCAATGGGATTTGTGGAGTTTATCAATATGGTTAATAGGATAGGGAAATTCCTCTCTCCAAAAAACCAGTTGCCGCTTTATTGGCTTCTTTCGTTACACTGACCTTGAGAGATAAATTCAAATCATTTTAGTAAAATAGTAAGCAACAAATTTCTCTAATACTTAATAGTCCAAATAGTTTTTCATATAGGTTCTATAGAATTTAATCTGAAACAAACAAGCAAATGCTCGTGACCTGGAACATTCACCTCACCAGATCTATGTAACCTGAGGGAAAAGAAGACCAAAATTTATTTATCAAACCCACAGATCGAACCCCCATTCGCTCAGATAAATTAAATGAGAAGAAAAAAAAATCAGAATATAAATGTAGGGACTCCAAAATCCATTGGCTATCATTTGAAGAATAAGAGGAAGTTGGGGAGTATAATGAAGGCCCCATGGAATGATTCATCTTGCGAACATTACTGTCGATAATGTCACAGGAACGAATTCCGTTGGTCATCGACAAGATATTATTTTGCTTGATGGAAATAACTCCTCAACTCCTCTGGGGAGAGTACATGGATCCTGGGTAGCCCATAGGGGTTCCATGAGGAATCGACACAACATTACAGTGATTACCATTGTTATTTTTATTATTATTTCCTATATCATTTCTATTGGGTTTCTTGGTTAGAGAAGGCCTACTGCTGGAACGATGAAGGATCCTACTGTGCGTAACATATAAAGGTGAAATTGTATGTGGTGGGGTGTGACTGACATTTTTATGGGGACTGAAATCCATTTTAGCAGGTGTATTAGGTGAAGATATGTCAACACAGACATAGGCCTTCTTGGAAAACCCACATAAAATCCAAATGTACATAAAAATATAAATATACAATTCTTACTATTGTAGTTTTAACCAATTCTAACTTTCAAAGATATAACATTTTAGACCTAAACATGCAATTACATCGGAATATAAAATAAATAATTGAAAGGAAATGGAATAATTGTGAAAATTAAAAGGGAAAATAATCCCAAAAAAAACAGATAATGTGATTAATCCATAAAAACAATTTCAAAAGGGAAAATAAATACTTAGATTTGTCAGTTCGGGCTCAGAGGGCTGGACGGAGTGGTACTTGTTACAAGGGTAAGCTATTAAAGCTGGCACCGGAACAAGCAATATGTTATCAACAAGAAGGAATTCAAATTGCAGTTACATGGATTCTTTTTATGCCAGTTGTTTCATTATCTTCCATAAATTGAAATGGGAAATTCTTCAATTAGAATATATATGTAAAATTATGCACCAGTAGAATTTGATTTATGAATTGATATGTCCAGGGATTATCTCTGGGAATTCCATGTGAACCATAAAAAGGAATAGTTACTGCTAAATGATTTTATCTGCTGAAGTATTATTGTGATGAAGCTTGTAATAACCAGGTAAAGAGTAGAAGAAGAAGAGTGCATGTTAAATCTTGAATTGTCTCTTAGAAATTGTATGTGAATTAATGCAATAGACTGTGAAAATAATGGCTTATGTCAGAATACTTACTGGGAATAAAAACACATGATAATTAGGGTAATCATGTACATGTTTTAACATATATGTTCCAGGTCCAGCATGGATTTTGGCACGGTTGTGACATCCCAGTTACAAAGATAAATATTTTGAGCATATGTGATCATGTCGAAAATATTAATAAAGATCCTTCCAAAGCCCATTTCTTATGTTGCTTGTTAAGGTTTTTGGTCCAGTGCTTATGTTGAACATATTTGTTATTTCTAAAATTTTAAGCCTCTCCTTCCACTTCGGCCATGTTACGAATATTTAACGCTTACTATGGAAAACCTGTAACCATGGCTAGAAACAGCGTTACCCAAGATCAACAGCATGGTGGAAACAAATACAAACAGTGTTAGCCATGATCAAAATCTCCACAAATACAATCCCAGCAGCACGGTGAAATTGACTGAATCTACTCAACAGTCATGTTGTCATCTCCCAATAGCCATCATCTAATCATTTCAAATGGATCAACTCAAAGACAATTGTTTCCAGAATTGCACCACACTCAATTAAATTAAATTAAATTTAAATTTATTTATAATGACATTTTATGTTGGAGAATCTAATTCTAACCACATTATGTGTGATTTAAGTGTGCTAGTTCAGTTTCAATTAGTCTGGTTTTATTGAGTTTAATTTAATGTAACTATAATCATAGTCATTTAATGTTGATGTCTTTAATGTAATTTTATTTAACTAATTCTAAACAATCTTTTTTTTTTAATCAATTCTTGTCATGGTATCAGAACTAGTTTGCATACAACTCTACTCGTTTGTTTATTAATTATTATCAAGTATCAAAACTAGTTTGCATAAAACTCTCTCACAGAACAGCAACTTGAACTAAATGAAAGCAGCATAGAGAAAAGAGGAAGAAAGCAAGACTCTTTGACAAAGCAGCAGACGTTTGAAAAAACGTAATGGGAAGAAGCACGAGAGAGAAAGTCAATTATTGAAAAGGAGGCCAAGATTTATTAATTTTTTTTTGAAGTGCATCCAAACTAACACACCCTAGCAGTTTAGAAGCTGCGTTAACAACGCAGCCCGGAATCAAAGGAAACGTTATGCGTCACTAACGTAGATGAGTAGGTTAAACGCCAGTCGAATGCTGACAAGAGCACTAAACAATTCCATTGCAACACGTTGATTGGAAACACGAAAGGTCAACAAGTGATTCAAGGAAAATTCAATGAAGTATATATTTCAAATTCCAAGGAGAAAGGTTTTTTTGTTTTTTTATTATATAGTTCAATTTTTCAATATATACATGTGTTAAAAATGGTCAATTGTTTTTTTGAAAGAGAAGTGATATTAAAAACGGAGCGTGAATTTTTTTTAAGGGCTTCGTTGATTGGTTTTTATTAGGGGTTATTCAAGGATTTTATGTGAGCTTTTTCAAAGGAGTTTATTTAACAAAAACCACATTGTTTATAGCAATAAATAAAATGAATTTTTTTAAAATGGTATTACAATATTTTTTTGAAAGAGGGTTTATAAAAGTTTTTTAAAAAATGTTATATTTTTAAAATGGTATTACAATATTTTTTTTAAAGAGGGTTTATAAAAGTTTTTTCAAAAATGTTATTGTTATAGAGAAATTGTAAACTTATTTGTTTGTGGAAGAGCAAAACCACCACCATAAAAGATGTTTGCAAATTGATTTGTTTTTTGAGCCTTAGTGAGCGAGAGCTCAACAAATGGGAAAATTTAAGAGGCTAAGAAAGTCGAAGCAATAGCATGAAATGTTCGAAAATCTATTTGAAAGATTTAGAAGTGAAGAGGCAAAAGGATGTCTTTCCATTGACACACATAAAAGAATTTGTAGATGAAAACATTCTTTCCATGATTTCATATGCCAAGATAACCAAGACAACGAAGGAAGCCTGGGATACCCTTGAGAGGTGTTTTGGTGCAAGAGAGAGTATCGAAGTTGAATATGAAGTTGGATCTATAGAAAGAGATCTATAGGCAAATGAAAAGTTTGTTGAATCCCACAATGCTCAGCCACAAGTGGATGATCTCTTTGAAGAAATTGTAGAAGTAATAGAGAAGGAGCAAACACATTCTCCCGATCCCCATTGTGCAGAACCAAAAGTGGATGAAAATTTGGTGATTCTAGCAACAAAGCTTGCTCATGGTAAATCTAGCGATTAATATTGCTGATGTAAAATATGATAAAGAATTTTTGGCTAATGATGAATGGTTGCAAATGATGCAGCCAAAACACTTGTGGGCGAATTATTTTGTAAATGACCTATTGATTAATTACTGAGCCAAAAGGTGTATGGTACAACAAAAATGCATATACATAATATTTCACTCACTTGCAACTATAAATAAAATATTCAAAAATCCATATTAAACAATATAATTTTATATCAACTTTATATAAAAATAAATAGCTAAAACTTTAATAAATAACTATATATATTCTATAAACCAATTGAAAACAAAATATTTTTTTATGACAACTATAAATAAAATATTCAAAGATCCATATTAAACAATATAGTTTTATATCAATTTTATATAAAAATAAAATAGCTAAAACTTAAAAAAAACTATATATATTTTATAAACTAATTGAAAGCAAAAATTTATTTGATATAATTTGATATCAATTTTATATAAAAATAAAATAGCTAAAACTTAAAAAAAAAACTATATATTCTATAAACC
Source organism: Pinus albicaulis (assembly GCA_034641835.2). Lineage (NCBI taxonomy): Eukaryota > Viridiplantae > Streptophyta > Pinopsida > Pinales > Pinaceae > Pinus > Pinus albicaulis. The sequence goes on along the minus strand of CM076582.1, from coordinate 475,112,150 downwards.
ATTGAAAACAAAATATTTTTTTTTACACTTAAAATATATTATATTTTTTATTCCAACTAAATTTTGATATATATATATATATATATATATATATATATATATAAAACATGAACCATGAAAAATTACAAGTAGTTATATATATGGAAATGTAAATATTTTATTAAAATTTTATATTCTAAAAATTTCAACTTGATATTTTGCTAAATCTGTGCTAAATCTGTGGTTAAGATAAAAGGATCGATCTTTACAATTGGAGTTGTGGAGGAATTGCCCTGATTACCAAAATTGGCCGGAATGTGGGTCAAAAAAATTTAAGAAATCTGACGGTGTTTGAATCATGATTTGTGTTTGAATCATGATTTTGATGGTGGAAATAGATTCAGCACCATCAAAAACCTGTAAGGCACCTAAAATATTAAACACTGATAGTTATAACTTGGATTTACAAAAATCCCTGCCAAATTTCTTAAAATCTTACCAAAATTTCCATAATTTGAAAAAACAATCTAGTTAGACTACAGCTTTACAATTTATTCATACTCTTTTAGTACACACCGGCCAGCGGGTATCGGGAGATCCATTGGGCGGGCAGCGATCTCAGCCGCGGTGTGTCCCCATAAAATATCTGTGTTGTAGGGGGCTTCCGCATATCCTATTTCTCCGCATATGCGGCAAAGGCACATTTGCATGAAAGAATCTGCTTCCTTCCTTTACCCTAATCTTATTCTTATCCCCAATCCAGGAGATCTATACGAGCTACTCCTACTTAGGGCTTAAAGGGGCTTACCTTATGAACTACCTTTTTATCTAATTGTTTGTTATGAACCAGAATTGAGAAATCGCAGCCGTAGATTGTCCTATTAAACAAAGTATAAGTATATTCCGCTAAAACGTAATCATGTCCATTGATTTCAGGTGTATTCCATTAAAATGTAATCAGATCTATTGATTTAAATAAAAATTGAAATTTCTCGACCTTACGTTGACTTGAAAACCAAAGAAAAGGAAAATTTAAGTTCAAATTCGACTTCCCGTGCCAACGCCGCTATACAAATATGATCCGTGGCCATCCGAAGCAGACCAGAGGAGCGCTATACATTTCAGAGGAACAGCGGTATACAGATACGAGCCGAGGTCTTCCGAACCAAATTCAAATAATACAATTCCTATGAATTTAAAACACACTGATTCCAACTCAATCTATCATCCGTTAGCCGCGCCCTGTGAAGCAACATCGAGCCACTTCTTGGACCACGTGCTTCACCATCGCCGCCTCATATCTGCAATGAGCAGAGGCAGAGACTAATTACAATAAATAAGAGCGGCGATCAAGACTGAGTTACCCACCAATATAACGTATTTATAAAAACTAAAAATCTAAAACAGAGGCAGAGACCGATCAATAAATTATGAGAGCGGGGAAGACTGAGTTACCCACCCATTGAAATCCTCTGGAAGCGACCATCCCGATAGGCGACATATTTCGAACAGAGCAGCTTTCCATTCCTCGATTTCCTCGGCGTGGTATATACCACTAGTCTCATGCTGGTGGAATGCTTGGCAGTAGGGACTGCCAGATTTGGTTGGGTAACGAACCTGCCGAGGTGTTACATCATAAAACAAAGGTATAACAATGGCTGACCCCTTTCCCTCCCTCTGCAGCACTGCTTTGCGTGCAATTAGCGAGGCTTCTCTCATGCACCAGGCGGACTGAGCGTAGTTCCTCGAAAAAATGGGTATTAGTAGGTGACTCCCCTCAATAGCCTGTTGTAGGCTTGAAGCGATGTCTTCCCCTTTCTTCACGTTGTGCGTGTCAAGGAACGCACGGATGCCTGCATCTGTGAGGGCATTATATAAATGGCTAAAAAACCCTCTTCGGATATCAACTCCTCTGAAACTTGGAAAGAGATCGTGTTTGTAGCTCACGATTCTGCTGCACTTGCTATTGAGAAGGGAGATGGATGACCTAGAAGTAAACGGGGCCATCACACGAATGAAAACCTGAAACAACAACAAATGAAAATTGAAACAAAAGCAGGGAAGTAACGATGAATCTCAGCAGAGCTGCGAATATATCGTTAACGCCTCTGCAAGGGGAGTTGAGAATATCTGACATTATATAATCGATAGTTTTTGCTTTTTGACATTATTTCAGAAATGTTGACGGAAATGTAGTTGAGAATATCTGACATTATATAATCGATAGTTTTTGCTTTTTGACATTATTTCAGAAATGTTGACGTCATCTATGCGGAAATGTCATCTATGACGTCAACATTTCTGAAATAATGTCAAAAAGCAAAAACTATCGATTATATAATGTCAGATATTCTCAACTCCCCTGTTCTTTAAACGTTCTGATGTGATGTTTAAAGAAACCACCGTCATCTAATCATATGAACATTGTGTATATGTATATGATTGGGCATAGTTAAGAGATGTAAAATAGTTAAAGGGAATCATGGAAAAAAAAAAACCAAAATAAATGTTTTCAAACTTGCACCAATGTGTGTTAACATGCAAAACTAGACATATGATAATGTTACACTGCATATAATAATCCACATGGATATCTATATGAATTTATTAGGATAAACAGACTTCTCCTAAATGAAAAATTGCAAAAGAAGCTTTAAGTTTCCATTGTGTAGATAATACCATTTTTTACACATACATTATTAATAATATTTTAATTGTAAATAATGTACATTGTTTCAATTTATGGAAACGATATTTGATTGCACATAAGAATTATTTATGGGATATGTGGAGGAAATATTTTTTTCACATAGTGGAAGTTATCTTCGTATTCAATGACACTTTTCAGTCAACCGTATTATTAATTTATAAATATGTTGGAATTAAAGGCTTTTATTGCTAATATTTTATGAAGCAATTAAATTTTTTGTTGGAAAATATAACTAGGTTCAGTCTTCATTTAATATACTTGCGTCATATTTTATTGTACTTGACAAAAGAATAAAGAAAATAATTTTAATTATTGTTATTGTGACTTATTAAAGCATGGGTTTCATGTTTGGGTTACCATGTTTTAGGTCAAAGACCCCATTTAGGACTTCTAGGATTTATTTTGAGTTAATAGAGTCATTGCACATTTAAAGAAACCCTTCTTGGGCTTGTGAATCATGTAAAAAGGTTTAATATTGACTAAAATATGAATTATGTGATCTCCACACCAAGTTGACCTAAAGGGTATCATGTCGGCCTAAGACACACCTATTCAACCTCACATGGAGCCTATAAAAGGAAGGAAATCAAACTCATTTGGAACACACTCTCTCACAGAAAGTTTGATATCTCTTGTAGCTGGGAAAACGTTCGAAGTCTATTACCAGGAATATGAAAGAAGTGCGAGTTTGGGAAAGTATAACTAGAAGAAGAAAATAATTTTTTCGTGCCTATCTCTCTCTATTTCATGGCCTAGATTGGGAGATCGAAGTCTTCCAAGTTTTGTTGTTTCCAGAAGCCATCTACTGCTCGAATTTGTTGCTTAGTCGAAGTTTTTGGAAAGGGGTCGAAGATATGGGAGGCTGACTTTGTGTGGAGGGAAGGTCTAGTATATGTCTAGGGTGAAGAGTTTCAAAGAATACTATTGAAAGGAATAATTATCTTGATTTGGCTTTCCCCTCGAGGGGGATTTTTCCCTAGCATAATGCATACATCTGGAGTCTATTGTTTTATGTGCTACTGCTTTGGAAATTTCTTGATGAACTAAAAGAAACAAATCGTAAAGAATCATAATAACAAGACATCACAAGTAATTATCAAGAATAAGAAATTTTTTCTCCCTTGATGATTCTCTAACATGGTATCAGAGCTTTGGTGAAAGAAGGAATAAAAAGGTACTCTTCAGCACTTGATCAAGGAACCATTCAAAGGATCATCTTAGGGAAGGAATCTACTACACTATAGGAAGATGACTATCACAATCAAGAGAGAAAACAAACTTGAAGCAGCCTCAATTACAGGTCCTGGAAGAAGAGAATTGACCTTATCCTTGAAAATAATAAGGTATTGGACTTGGTCAAGGGAAACATAAAGAAGCCTACAGAGGATTCCAGTGACGATGAAAAGTGAAATACATGGAGCTATAATGGGTGCCCATGAATCTAATGGTATAAGGAATAAAGGACAACCTTGTCCCATTCATAGCCAACATTGACCATGCTCCGGAAATGAATGAAGCCTTGTCGAAGTTATTCACTATTAGGAACATTGGTCAAGTAGGTACTTTGAACAATGAGTTAAGGACTACAAAGATGACTAAAGAAGACATAATGGCCTCTTTATTTGTAAAACTAGCAGGAATTAGGGATGAGATTTTGGCTATTGATGAAAATTTTCCAGATAAAGAACTCGTGATAACTTCCCTATTATGATTTCCACCTACTTGGGGTTCATTTTCTATAGGAATTAACAGTTGGAAAGTAGCTCCCACCTTTGAAGAACTATGGACTTCCTCCAGTTAGGAAGAATCAATGATCTCATTAGCTGCCAATCCTGAAGGAGTATCTAATGCCTACATTTCTCAACATAAAGGAAAGAAATTGAAGGGACCAAGGAAGAAAGTTGACATGTCGAAGGTATAATGCTATCAATGTCATAAGAAGGGTCACTATAGGAGTGATTGTCCCGATAATCCGAGAAACAAGAAGAGAGAAAGATATCAAGCCAACATTGATGAAGAAGGAGACCCAAAGAAAGTCAAGCTCGAAGAATTTGACATTAGGGACTTACGCTACTAGGTCCCTTTCTTGTAGCTTTAGATATATTATTTCATATTTGATGTTTTAGAATGTATAGGTTTCTAAGATATTTTTGGAAAAGACATTTTAATGTTTTATAATTTTATAGGCATCCCTCAAGATTTGGAGGGAGCCCTCAACAACTCGCAAAGATAAGTATCTAATTTCCTTTATTTTTTTGGTTTGATGTATATATTTTTGTTTTGAACATATTAATACTAATCACCTTTCTCCCTCTATTGTCTTTATTAGGAAAACATCTGCTATATTCTCAAGGAGTATGAAGGAGGACCTCTCAAGAAAAGGTTAGTCAAGAAGCAAATATATGCTTTAAAACATTGAGTTCTTTATAATAATTTTTTATTCGTTTGAAAATCTATTACTAGAATTGTTGTGTCTAGCTATATTGAATCAGATATATTCTTTCTTTGATTGATTAATCTCTTGATAAATATACCCCTCTCTACATTCTTAATTGATTTTAAAGGAACCCTACACATATTCTCAAGAAAAACCTAACATAAGGGTATGCTAATGTGAATGTCCAAAACCCTAAATTTCATAGGGTTATTGTGAAATTTTATTTGAAGTTATTATTGATGATGTTATGTTTAGGATTTCGGTATGATCAGGAAAACCTAACTTGTTAGGGTCGAACAATAAAGTCTAAGATCTTGGACCTTTGAAACATCAGTAATTTTGGGTTTGTTATGTTCCTATATTGAAATCATAACTCTTTATGGGTTGGTGGAATGTGTAAGAAAGAACCTTATAATGTCTTAAAAATGATTTCCTTGGTGTGTATGCATTTTTATGATAAAAGCCTTGTGTAATCAAATTTATTGATATTTTATGAAGTTGGGTTTGACTATGAAATAAAATACCTTTGCTTAATGATGAATGCCTAAGTATGAGAATATATGTCCTTTTTGGTAAAAACACCTAGCTTGGTATAGGTCAGTGTATGCCTAATATATTAATTTTGTCGGACATATGATATGCCTTTTCATGATAATGAATTCCTAGATACATGTGTTGACCTAGATATTGATAGTCACAAGTCTTAGGATTTAATATAACTCCTTGTCTGAGATTTTATGATGATGATATTTGGATATCTAGGGTTTTGTAGCTAAACCATAGTAGTAGTTAAATTATCTAGTATGGGTGATATAACAATATGAGATCTATTTATACAATGATTATTGAGGTTGTGAAAATGAAATTCTAGGGTTTTGAAGTTTAACCTTAATAGAAGTGAAAATCTCTAATGAATAATGATAATATGATGATTTGATATTTTTGTGTAAGATTGATGAAATATAAGATTTGATTGGATTTGATGGTTGATTGAAAATCTAGGGTTTGAAACTAACCCTAGTAGAAGTTGGTCATGATAATCACTAAGCTGTGATTGGTTTTGATTAATTCTTTTTTATGAAATATAGGATTTGTGTGAATTCCTAGTGGAAAGTATAACATATGAATTCTGAAAGTTGTTAGATGTCTTGTAGATCTATATTTAAATTGTTTCTAGAGTTTTATATATGTTGTAGTAGGGTGTGTTACACCTTTGAAAGAAACATTGAAACCCTAGATAGAATGAAAGTTGTTACGAAGTAGTCTACGGTTTATGACAAACTCCCTAGCAGAATGTTGAAGAGTATATTTCTTGTTAATTTTTCATATTTTGCTATGTTGAATCAATTAATTTAGCCCAATTTACTTTTCATTAAAAGTGCATCGAATACAAGCAGTGAAAATAACCATAAAAAATAACTGAAGATATAACAATGCATGCAATGACAAAGAAGACAACAATGCAACCATAAGAGACATCAAATTGGTCAAAGAACAGGGAAAACCCCCACTGTGGAGGAAACCATTTCAAATATTATTCTTTAATAGATCGTCATAAAAAAATTTCAGTAGAGAGTACAATGAACCCAATACATATATGCGTTGGAAAAAAATAGATCCGATCCATAGGTTTGAAGTATATACAATATCAAGTGCATGGATCAGATGTATCACAAGAGAACTTTGTTTCCAAGCCCTAGATCTGAATCTAGGATGTTGTTGTAGACTATTCTTAGGTGACTATGACTGCGTGACGGATGAATAACTACACTATGATAGCTACTGACTATGACCCAAATGAAATATTCCCACAAAATTCCTTAACTGCGGCCTTAACACTGTGATATCATGGTTATAGAAGCCTTGACCGTGACCTAAGCACTATGTTACCATGGTTGAGGTCCAAATCAACTTAATATGACTCAGAAGCCCTATCCACGCCCTTAACAAGGTCTTCCTATGGTTATTGTAGCACTATCACGACCTTGACAAGGCCTACTTACGGTTCTGGGTCACCTCAGCCACTAGCTCACCATGGCCAGCCTGCAACTCTGGCCTAGTATACCCAAATGAAATGTGAGCGTTTTTTTGTGATCTCGATCCTTTGCATGAGCTTCTCCTGACGTACCTGTGTGAGCCAAAACAAAAAATACAAATCAATACCAAAAGAGCATGAAGAATATCTCATGAGAAAAGTGTGAAAATGATCTTGGGGTTGCTTCTATTTATAACTTTGTGAGGGAACGCTTGGGGCTTTAACCAAATCCAGATGAGTTTAGGTCGACCCATAAAATAATAAAATAATTCAAAAGTTCAATTCTTCTTAACCTACTGGGGTGATATATAGGTCGATTTTGGTCCTCTCAAAAAGAGGAATCTAAAATATAATCTTAACCATCTGATTTGTCCAAAGTGAAATTTGACTCTAGTTGCAAAAATTGACACTCCCTCTCAACTAGGAAGAATTCCACTTGGTAATCTCTTCTTGTAGATATTTACATCAAGGTGTCATCATGACTCAAATCCATCTACTAGAACTTTATCCAATCTAGACGAAGAAGAATCAGGGAGAATTAGCTTCGAGTCTTACCTATCAACATGATAATCCAACACACAGGGGAAAACTTCTTCGACCTTGGGTCCTCATCGACGAGCTTAGTCTCAACCCTAAATCATGAAAGGGGAGAAAATATCAACCCAATCCTATTACCTACTGATATTCCCATCAATGACTCTCATCAGTCAAGTGGTAGAATGTCTGCATCATAATCAACTTGGGTTTTACAACCTAGGTATACTCTCAACTCATTTGCTGAACGAGGAGTGATATTCCCATCAAGCCTTGCTTGAGGGTATGATGCCAAATGGGGTATACACTACATAGAATAGATAGGGGAGAAACATCTCCAAGCATATGAATATACAGGAGAAACATCTCAACCCTGGGTAAAAGATAGGAAAATGCCATATTGCATAAAAATCCCTCAACCCCATGAGCCCTTTATCTCAATTCTTCACCCCAAGAGCTCAAACGGGGCATGAAGAGCTTGCTCAGTGTCCTTGATCAGTGCTTCCCCTTATCCAGAGGGGTTGCATCCATCAGTCCAAGTTGTTCTCTCAAGACCAATCATTTTACTTTCGGTAGTGCCTTGGTGATAATATCTGCTATCTTCTCGTTAGTCGATATGTGGTGGAGTCTAACAGCTCCTCTTTGCACCATGTCACAGATAAAGTGATATTGAATCTCGATATGATTGGACTTGTCATGAAATAGAAGATTCCCTGCCAAATGAATCTCTCTCTTGTTATAATAGTGTATCATGGTGGTATCTAAGACTTGACCAAAGAGCTCACTAAAGGGATTCCTTAACCCCATAGCTTCAAAACTAGCCATGCTAGCAGCAATGTATTCTTCTTCAATGATGCTCAAAGCTACTAGATTTTTCTTCCTTCTCATCCAAGATATCATGGTAGAACCAAGGCTGAAACAACATCCAAATGTAATCTTTCTATCCGTGACATTACCTACCTAGTGAGGATTAGTGTATCCATGCAGTTTCATATCTCCATGAAGTTTGATATCTCCAGAAGAATATATGAGAGAAAGTGTGATCGATCCCTATAAGTATCTCAATACATGTTTGGTTATAATCCAATGCACATGAAGGGGCTCAGTCATGAACTGACTTAGTGTGTTAACTACATAACATACATTTGGACGAGTGTTCATGAGGAAAATTAGAGCCCTAATTATCTGTCTGTACTCGGATGGATTTTTCATATTAAGTCTAGCTGATTTTCCACACATCTTAAAATTAATCTCCATCAAAGTAGTCATGGATTTGAACTCGGTCATACCAAACCTTTACAGCAAATTCACTACATACTCTCCCTGTGAGAGAAGGATCTCACCAGGTCTTTTCCATACCTCAAGGCCCAAAAAATTAGTGCATGAGACCAAAGTCTTTCATCTCGAATTCAGAGGCTAAATTCCTTTTACATTCGAGCATTAGCGGTTCACTTCCTATTAACAATAGATATTCAACATATAGAACCAGAATTAGTGGAAATCCTTGGACAATCTTAAAATAGAGGTTGGGATCATTATTTCTTCTTGAGAAACCCAGTTTCATTAGATAGTTGTCAATGCAATCATACCAAGCTCGGGGAGCTTGCTTCAATCTATACAATACTTTCTTCAACCTACAAACATGTTTTCTTTGATATTCCACTTCAAAATCCTATGGTTGTTCCACATACACTTCTTCCTGTATCATACCATGGAGGAAAGAGGTATTTACATGCATCTGATGAAGGTTCTGTCCTTTACTAGTAGCAAGGGAAACTATTGAAAGGATAGTTGTATATTGAGCCATAGGAGAAAATATGTCATCATAATCTTCTCCCTCTTTCTAAGAGAAACCTCTAGCTATGAACCTCGCTTTGTATTTCTAAATGCTTCCATTAATTCCATGCTTGATCTTAAATAACCATTTAGAAGTCATAAGAGACTTCCCATGCAGTATGGGCACAACATCCCATACATCATTTTTCGCAACAGATTCATATTCCTTGGCTATAACATCCTTCCAATATTTTTATTTCATAACTTATTCAAATGAGGATGGTTTGGCTTGAATCATGGTGCTCATAGTAGCTACATATCCTTAATACTTGCAAGGTTCCTTCCTTTCTCCAAATGATCGAAAAATGGGAATACTTCTTTCACTATCCTGTAGAGTGTTGCGAAGCCAAAGCAGTCTTTTCCTTGTAGGAGGATCACTGGGAGGTGGATCTAGAGGGTCCATAGGCTCCTTGGGAGTATCAATATCATCCAACTATGGCATATAAGGAACATCTATAATTTCCTTGTCATCATCATCTTCCTTAGGAGGTGGAGGAAGGTATCTTTCTTTACTAAGTGAAACATTTTCATCAAAAATTATGTCCCTGCTAATTTTAACCTTCCTTTGACTAGGAATTTATATTTTGTAAGCCTTAGAGTTTTCATAGTAACCCATAAACATACATTTTCTACCTATAGCTTCCAAGTTATTTCTTTTGTCTTTCAACACATTAAATAATACTAGACATCCAAATATGTGAAGATGACTAATGTCTGGTTTGTTACCTGCAAATATTTCTTAGGGAGTCTTGTTTCTCAATGCTTGATGAGGCACCCAGTTTTGAACATACACATCAACATGTGTGGCTTCAACCCATAGAAAATTTGGTAGTTTTTTATCATGAAGCATGGCACGAGAAGCTAATAATATTGGCTAGTTCTTCCTTTCAACTAAGCCATTATGTTTAGGTGTGTAAGGTACAATATTTTCGTTATTAATCCATTATTTCTTGGAGAATTCTATAAATTATTTTGACTCTGTTGTCAGACCTGAAAACTTTGATACTTTTTCTTATTTTTGATCAAATCTTTGAATTCCTAGAATCTTTCGAAGGCTTTATCCTTTTGATTGAGGCAGTACAAGCATGTATTTCTTGTTAAATATTCAATGAAGGTGATGTAATATAGTTTAAAACCAAGAGAGTGCACATGAATGAGACCTCATATATCTGAATGAATGAGATGGAGGATGTCAGTTTTGTTTTATTACTGGAGGTGAATGATCCCCTTGTTTTCTTTCCACTTACACAACCCTGACAAACTCCATCATGTTGAGCTTGAACATCAAGAATACCTGATACCGAGCTCTTCAATTTCAGAAGAGAATCATAGTGTATATGGGCTATCCCACAGTGCCATAACTCACTTAGATGATTGGTCTTGCGAGCCAATGCTAGAAGTGGGCATATTATGACTTTGTAGAGCCCCTCAGACCTCATACTTAATGTGAAAGAATCTTTCATATGTGAGTTAGCAGGCCAAGTTAAGAAATTTCCATTAATGAAGGCAACCCTCATCCCTTTATCTTCTAATGCAAATAAATAAATCAAATTATTCATTAGATCTCGTACATACATAACATCATGCACCAATATTCATTCCCAAGAGTTCAATTGAAACTTGGAAGATCCAAATCCTTTTACGAGATGAGTGGATTTCTCTCCAAGAATGATTTTCAAGTTGCTATCACTCTCTACCATATTAGAGAGGACTTATTTATATCTAGAGAGGTGATGAGTGGCCCCATTGTCAACCAACCAACTATCCCACGAATCTGGTGGAGAAGAACTAGTAAGTGAATAAATGAGAATGTATTCAATTTTATTCAAAGCATTAATTTTATACCTGGGAGCCCTTAACTTATTTTGAGAATTTTTTTCTTATTCATGCTCACTTGAAGAATCACTTCTCCTTTCATACTTTTTTGTCGTGGTTGTACCTTTGATTGCCTCTTCTTGTTTTATCATTGTAGTTTCTTTTAGTGTTGTATCATGACACTTCCTATTTTCAGGACAATAACGTACATAATGACCTTTCTTGTGGTAGTTGTAGAATTCAATTTGGGCTACAAACCTGTCATTCCTTAATTTTTATATTTGATGAGGAGGTCTTCTTGAAGGGCCTCCTTTTGACCTTTTCCTTTTGTTGTGGGAGACATATGCAACAAACTCTCCTTCTTCATGCTTATAAATCCTCCCTCTTTCTATTATTATCAATTCTTCTTGAGTATTCTAGTTTCCCAAATAGAAGGAATACCTCTAAGAGTCACTACAACCAGATCTATGTCAAGTACATTCTCTCCATCCCTCTGCATTTGATCTCTAAGAAAAGAGATCTCCATAATATAAGATTGAACAATTTAACCCTTTTTCATATTCACTTCCTTGAGTTGATCTTTCAAGGTTATAATCTCATATAGATTGTTGACTTCATACATGTTGGATATCTTGTCATACATGTCTTTAGACTTTCTTAAATTCCCAACATATGCAAGTAAATGATTTGGTAACCCATCAACTATTATTTGTTTTTCTTTGGCTCACCTTCCTTATATTTTTTCTTGACAGAGACAGAGGCATCTTCTAGAGGCTTGGGCATCCTTCCTTGAATGTATTCCAACACATCATTGTTGTCAACTGTGATCTCTAATATGAATTTCCATGCAACAAAGTTAGATGCATCACCCAGTTTCTCGTGCTCCTTGAAGGTAGTGGAAGACATCTTGAACTTGGCTTGTAGATCTACTTTCTGATAATGATGGCTTCACTCCTTGTCTTCTCTTCATCTTTTCCTTCACCTTAGCTCTGATTCCATGTTAATTTTTCATATTGTTCTATGGTGAATCAATTACTTTAGCCCAATTTACTTTTCATTAACAATGCATCCAAATAGAATCAATGAAAATAACCATAAAAATTAACTGAAGATAGAAAAATGCATGCAGTGACAAAGAAGACAACAACACAACCATAAGAGACAGAAGATTTATCCAAGACTAGGTAAAAACCCCACTGTATGGGATACCCGTTCAAATCTTCTTCTTCAATAGATAGTCATAAAAAGTTTTCAATAAAGAGCACAATGATCCCAAATACATATATGCAGTTGAAAAAAATAGATCATATCTATATATCTACAGATCTGCAATATCAAATGCACAGATACAATGTATTAAAAGAGATCCCAGCTGCCAAGTCCTAGATTTGAATCCAGGAAATTGTCATAGACTCTTTTGAAGTGACTATGACTAAGCAACGAATGAATAAAGACATTGTGCAAGCTACTGATTATGGACCAAATCATATTTTCCCATTAAATTACTTAACCTCAGCATTAAAACTATGATCCCATGGTCGTACTAGCCCTAATTGTGACATAAGAACTCTGTGCCCATGGCTGAGGTCCATATTAGCCTGATTTAACTCAAAAGCCCTAGTTGTACCCTAAACAAGGTCTACCCATAATTATGATAGCTCCTTCATGGCCTTGACAAGGCCTACCTATGGTTCTGGCTCACCTCAGGCACTACCTCATACTTGCCTGCCCACAACTCTGGCCCAGAATACCCAAATCAAATACGAGTCTCTGTATGTGATCCTGATCCTTTACGCAAGATTCTCCCAATGTACATGTGCAAGCCAAAAAAAAAAATACAAACCAATACAAAAAGAGCATGAAGAGGATCTCATGAGCAAATGTGTGCAAATGATCTAGGGTTTGCTTTGTTGGAATTATGATGCATATGTTGTCCTTGATGGAAACTCACTTGTAAAAGACCAAGTATATGGTTTCTAGATAAGATCAGAGGTGGAAAAGTGATGGAATAGAATTACATTATGATGGGATAGAGGTTTCATGAAACAGAATTAGAAGATGGATAAAGTACATAATTGAAGAAATATACGTGAGTTAGTAAAGGAAAAGTCGCGTATACACGTGGGTACGAAAAAGCAAAGTTGTGTATGTGCTAGCGCACTAATTTTCTAATACCGGGGGTATTTACCATGGTATTAGCCCACAATATTGAGTGCAATAATGGTTATTTAATCTCATCTAGGAATACCATATACACTTGTGTGGTTTGGCTCATGTTATTGGCTAAGGCCCAAATTATATAAGGAGGTGAAGATCATAGTGCCAAGTGTGCATGAGTATGGGAATTTGAATGAATAATTCGATTTGAAGTATATATGCATGTAATGGGCCATAATCAATAAATAGATATGATATTATGATGCAATCATGATTACAATTATGGATCAAGATATCTATACCTGAAATGACTATGTATTTGCATGAATTGTTTATGAGTTGTTTAGATTTGTGGTTTGGGGCATGTTTGATGTAGTGAAGGGTATGATATAAGTAAGTTTTCAGTTTTGAAGTGTTGTGGAGTCCTGAATTATTTACAGATCTATACATGGGTTTGACTCAAGGTAAGTGGGTATACACGCGGGTTCTGTTCTACATAGGCGCATATATATTCAGTAAAAATACCGAGATCTATACGCAATTTGGTTTCAGAAGACGCATGTAAAGTTGTGGATATGTCTTATGGAAGGCGCATATGCAAGCCAGGGTTTTGCTAAAGAATGTTGAATAAAATGTCTGATCAGTTTTTCTATGTTTCTGTTGTATGTCAATAATGTCTTCATATAGATCTGGGTTTTTTTAGTATTAATTATATTGCTAGTTGTTTATGATTAAAGATCAATGTTTGGTTGAGTGAAAAATCGGATTGAGGTTGCTAACTTTATGAATTCTCCATAATATTGACAAAATATGTCATAATATCTTTGATCAATTCTGAGTCTGAGTCAAAAATCTAAACTTAATATATTGATATCTATACGTAGGTATCTTTGTAGAAAAGCATGTATACATGCGGGTTGTCGTAAGTAAATTATCCTATACATTTCTATGAATGATCAAGGTTGCAATTGATTCTATCTGTTGATGCAGAAGTTTGGGTTTACATTTGTGTTCTAGTTAAAGTGATCTAATTGTTCTATTGGAATTGGTTTTATGTTTTTTTTAGTTTATCTACAAGTTGCGTTAAATTAAAATTTGTTGGATCCAGTGTGAAAATTTATTAAACATGGTCTACAGTGGCTCTAAGGGTTGGAACCTTCAGTGTGAAAGTTGAAGCTTCTTGCTCGTAGGATCTGGTAATTAGATCAAGGGGTTGTAGCTCCCTTCCAGTGGTGGCTAGTAAACAAGATCAGGGGAATGAAGCTCCCTTCCAGTAGCAGCTAGAGAATGAGAGAAGGTTGCAGTCTTCTATAGGTGGTTTCCTACATGCTGGTATGAGTCTATGCTACTAGAAGATTGTAAGAAATTTTCTATATAAATATTGAAGACATAGATGACAACAGTGGTGGTTTTCTCCAAAATTGGGTTTCCACCTTAAATATCGGCGTTCATGTGTGTTTATTTATTATGTTCTTACTACACTTTTTTACTGCTTACCAAATTTCTGATGAATGAATGATACACTGGTCTAAGTAAATTTGCTGAAGATTTATCTGAATAATAAGTTCATTGGGCATACAAAAGTTTCCTTAAATAAATTAGCACACATACACTATCTGGATTAAGTAAAATTGCATATAGAAATCAGCGAAGTAAAGAAAATTTTGTGTGAGTTTTAATATTGATTCACCCTACACAAACCCCCCCCCCACTCCCTTTCAGTATTTTTCCCAACAATTTTGATCAGAGTAGGTCCTTCTGAAGAAGCTTGATCACTTGAAGGAAGATATACCAAGATGAGAAATCAAGATGGAACAACATCTATCAAAAAACCACTCTTCAATGGAAATAATTTTATCTATTGGAAGACAAGAACAAGATCCTATCTTCAATCTCTTGGAGAAGATGTTTGGGAAATTTTTGAAGGAGGTTACCAACATCTACCTAAAGTTCCCACAAATCTAGCATAAAAGAAGAACTATGAAACCAATGTGAAAGCTATCAATGCATTATTGGGAAGCTTGACCTAATCAGAATTTTTCAAGGTTATGCAGCTAGATACAAAAAATGAGATATGGGACAAAATAATTCTAAGCTATGAAGGTGATGCCAAGGTAAAATGTGCTAAACTCCAATCTCTCATATTTCAATATGAAAATCTCGGAATGCATAATGATGAAAGTATTGCTAGTTTTTTTTTGTGTCTAGATGAGAATGTAAATTGTATGAGACATTTGGGTGAAGACATAAAAGACACAACTTTAGTAGAGAACATATTAAGATCTCTAACTCCTAAATTAGAGTCAAAAGTGTCTGTTATTGAAGAGAAGTATCTATAGACTCTTACTATTATTCAAACTCATGAGACTTGTCTACTTTTGAAATGAGAAAATGAGGTTCGTCTGAAGTTAGAGAAGTTGCATTTAAAGCTACTATGAAAGGAAAGGAAAAGAAAGAACAAAAAGAATCGGGGTATGTATCAGAAGAAGATGAGGTAAATTTTGTAAAGAAACTTCAACTTGGCACCGAAAGTTTCAGAGGTAAGCTTCCCTTCAGATGTTTTTCTTGTGCAAGAGTGGGTCATTATGCTACTAAATGTCCTCATAAATATAATCATGGCAAGGGGAAGGACATAGAAAAAGGTAATAGGAGATGATTTGACAATAGGAAAAGTGATTATACTCATGAAGATAGTGATGGATTGTCAAATAGTGAAGAAGGAGAATTTGATCAAGATCTTAAATTACTCATGGCATTTGAAAAATACACTAATGAGTCTAAAGGTAATTTTATGGATGCTTTAGAAGAAAACTATTTCCTTGAAGAAATCACTCAACTCAAAATATTCTTGGAAGAAAAGAATATATCGATAGATACTCTAAAGAATCAACTCATACAAAAAGAGAAGCATAATGAGAAGTTAGAATGTGAAATAGTAAGGCTAAGAAATGAACTTGAGAAAGTAAAATCTCTAAATCTTAGATTTGCTAAAGGATTTGAAACATTAGATCAATTTATCAAGGTTCAACGCTCTCCTCTTATGAAGACATGTCTTGGATACATTGGTGAATCTTCATAGACAAAAAAATCCTTAGCCACAACCAAAAGCTATCTAAATGCAGCAAAAGCGGGTCATCAAATTTCCATCACTCAGCAGAGGAACAAAGACAATTTGCAGGTAAATCATGTTCGTTCTAATTCAAGGATGAAAAATAACAAAAGCATCAGTCGAAAGGTAAACAACACTAGAAGGTTCTATGATCACCTAAATTTCTTCTTTAATGGACAATGTTTCTCATGTCATAATTTTTGTCACAAAGCTGCTCAATGTGTTGCATACAAAACCATCATGACTAGAGAAATGTAAGAAAACAAAGAAATGAGATAGGAATCAAGAATAATACTTATAAAAAATTTTCTCCTCTTAAATATGAAATTGAATGTTCGTTTTACAATAACTTTGGACAAGAGGAATCTCAATGGAGGAGAAAACTATAGCCAAAAGAACAAATATCCACAAATTCTAAGGTGTGGAACAAGAAGGAGTTAAAATTCGAAAGATGCGACATAGATTTATTTGCATAAGGAGAATAAAATCAATGGTACATTGGCAGCGGATGTTCAAAATACATGACATGTGATAAATATAAACTCATTTCATACAATGCCTTAGAAAAAGAAAAAAATGTCACTTTTGGAAATTACTCTCATGATGTCATTAAGGGTAAAGGATCTATTTTTCTAAAAGGAAAGGTTAAAGTTGGTAATGTTATGTATGCTAATGTATTAAAGAATAACTTGTTGATTTTTATCCAAATGTGTGACCAAGGAAATGAAGTAATCTTCCGATCAAAATAATGTGTGGTCCGTGAAATTGACACAGGAAATACCATAATAAAAGGAACAAGAACACCAAGATTATATATATATATATATATATATATATATATATATATATATATATATATATATATATATATATATATATATATATATATATATATATATATATATATTGAAAGGTAGCCAAGAACAATTTTAGAAAGGAAAAGCTGTGGAAAACTGGTTATGGAATAGAAGGTTAGGACATCTGAGCTTTTCTCAAATAGGCAAATCAAGTAGGCTCAAAGTTGTTCGTGATCTACCCACCATCATCCTACCAGAAATTACCATATGTAAGTCATGTCAATTTTGTAAGAAAACAAGAGTTAAATTTAACACCAAAGAAGGGTCAAAAACTAAGCCTCTTGAACTTATTCATACTCATTTGTGTGGACCTATAAAGAAAAAGTCACCTCGTGGTGAACAATACTATATCTTATTCATTGATGACTTTTCTAGAATGTGTTGGATTGGTTTATTGAAACACAATGATGAAGCATTTGAAAAATTTAAGGTCGTCAAAGAATTAGTTGAAAATGAATTAGATCTAAAAATCAAATGTCTCAGATATGACCGAGGAGGAGACTACAAATCAGATGAATTCTTTTATTTCTGTGAACAATATGGCATAAAAAGACAATTTTTGTAGCTGGAACTCATCAAAAAAATGGCATGGTAGAAAGAATGAATAAAACAGTTCAAAAAATGGCTCATGCTATGCTTGATGAGTTTGGAACTCCTGACACATTTTGGGGTGAAGCTGCACATACTGCAGCAAATATTCTCAACAAGGCCCATGTTTGTGTGAATAGTGATAAAAATCCTTATGAACTATGGTATAGTAATACTCCCACTTTGAAGCACTTTATATTTTTTGGAAGCAAATGTTTCATAAAAAATAATGATGAAAAACTCGATAAGTTTGAAGCTAGAGCAGATGAAGGAATAATTCTTGGTTACTCTTTTAGAAGTAAAGGATACAAATTCTATGATAGGATACTTTGAAAAATTGTTGAATGTATTGATGTTGTGATTAATGAAGCATGAACAACTCCCAAAAAGGAAATAACAAAAAAACATGATGATGATGATGATGATGAATGCTTTCCCACATCAAATCACAATGATATAGAAGAAGAAACTAATGAAGCATCAGAAGAAGACACATCAGATAAAGAAAAGGCTCCATACATATATGTTCAAAAGAATCATCCAGAATCTCAAATTTTGGGAGAAAAGGGCTATGGGGTACAAACAAGAAGAACACTTGTGGGATCTCCTAGTTATCTAGCACTATTACCCACCATTGAACCACAAAATGTAAATCAATCTAGTAAAGATGAGCGTGGATTAAGGCCATGAATGAAGAACTGCATCAAATAGAAAAGAAGAATGCTTTGGAATTGGTTCTAAGGCCTCACGATAAAAATGTTATTGGGACAAAATGGATATTAAAAAATAAGATAAATTAAATGTAGATGTAATTAGAAACAAATCTAGACTTGTTTGCAAATGTTATGCTCTACAAGAAGGTATAGAATTAGAAGAAACATTTGCACTAGTAGCCAGATTTGAAGCCATAAGAATGTTTCTTTTATTTTCAAGTTTTCAACGTTTCAAATTTTATCAAATAGATATAAAATATTCTTTCCTTAATGGAGATATGGAAGAAGAAGTATATATAGAACAACCAGAAGGATTCATTTCGGGGAATGATGAAGAACTTCTTTACAAATTCAAAAAGGCTCTATATAGGATAAAAAAATCTCCACGGGCATGGTACTATCATCTTGAGAAATATCGTCAACAACAAGGCTTCACAAAAGAATCTGCAGAAAATAATATTTACACAAAAATTGAGGATGGAAAAATATTAATTATTATTTTTAATGTTGATGACATCACCTTTGGAAGGAAGAATCCATGAGTCAAAAAATTTCTTCTGTTATGCAGTAGGAATTTGAAATTCCTTTACTTGGGGAACTAACATATTTTCTTGGTTTACAAGTGCAACAACAAAAACATGGCATCTTTCTCTCACAAAAAAAATATCTCAAGAAGATTCTGAAGAAGTATGGGATGGAAGACTGCAATCCTATGTGTACTCCAATGATGTCTAGATGTAAGCTCAGTTCTCATGATGATTCTCCCATAGTAAACCAACAAAAGTAGAGATCTATGATTGGGAGTCTGCTTTATCTAACTTGTACTAGACTAGATATCATGCATGCAGTTGGGATTTTTGGACGTTTCCAAGCCAATCCAAAGGAATCACATCTTCAGGAAGTAAAAAGAATATTCAAATATATCCAAGGTACTCAAGACTTTGGTCTATGGTATCCCAAAAATCTCGGTCTCACCCTTCATGCTTACAAAAATACAGACTAGGATGGAAATATTGATGACTGGAAAAGCACTAGTGGAGGTGCATTTTATATGGGGCCTCGATTAGTATCCTAGTTCAGCAAGAAAAAAAGTTCCATTGCTTTATCTACAAAAGAAGAAAAATATGTGGCTGATGCATCATGTTTCACACAGCTTATTTGGATGATGCAGACATTACAAGAAATTTAAATTAAATTTTCTCCACCCATCTCCATCCTTTTTGATAATACAAGTGCTATTAGTATCTCAAAAAATCATGTTATGCACTACAAAACCAAGCATATTCCTATTAAGTATCACTTTTACGAGAACAAGTACTTGAGAAAAAGGTTAAATTGGAGTATGTTCCCTCCAAAGAACAAGATGCTGACATATTTACTAAACCTCTTCCTAGAGAAGCATTTGAATATCTCAAACAGAAATTGGGAGTTGTCTCTACATCATTCTGATGTTAAACTTATCTGGTTTGTTTTTCAAATGAAATTTTAGAAGGATGATTTCAGTACGCAGGTTTCTTGATGCATAGTCGCGTATATACGCGAGTCTCTTTTCATACAGTCACGTATGGATCTCTCTGTCATGAAATCAGTGGGTCAGCCTCCACAACAAACTTTGTCATGTTGCTGACAGTTATGATTTATTAATCATGTGTTGTTGGGTACAGTCTATTGTTATGGCCTTCAAGTTACATTTTCCTCTTTGATATTTATCTTCTTGATGAAGATGCTTTGATCAATGGGTTGTGGAAAATGTTCAAGTTTCATAGGTTTAGGGGGATCATTAGCCTTGTTGGGTATAATTCATTGTTGGCATTTGGTTGCTGAATTATGTTAGATGGTCTCCATCTATTGAGGTCCTTTGGTCTTAGTTATAAAATTCATATATGTAATTTGATGTAAAGGTCATTATTGAGACCTATAATGTACAGATTGTCATATTATTTCATGTGTGGCCTTTTTCAAATATGTAAACCCACTTGTTTAGGATATTAGGTCAAATATTTAATCCCAATTGGTTGGGTGATTGATGTAAGTATGAGTCCTTGGTGATAGGAAAGGTCATAGAGTCATGTGTTTCATTAAAAATTTGACTGAATATTCAACCTATGTTCAAGGGGAGCATGGTTAGTAGAGTACAGATCAGATCTACAGAGCTCTTGTATCTATAAGGACAAGGAAACCTTATTTCATAATTGGTTCGCCCTTTTCCCTTGATGTAAAAGGGGGAGAGTAATTTTGTATTTGAATAATGCATATGATGATGTGTCTATCAAGTATCTACGAGTTGTTGCATCAAGTCCAAAGGAGGAGACTGTTGGCATTATGATGCATATGTTGTCCTTAATGGAAACCCACTTGTAAAAGACCAAGTATATGGTTTCTAGATAAGCTCATAGGTGAAAAAGTGATGGAACATAATGATAGTATGATGGGACTGAGGTTTTGCATATCAGAATTAGAATATGGATAAAGTACATAATTAAAGAACTATACATGAGTCAATAAAGGCAATGTCACGTATACACGTAGGTACGAAGAAGTAAAGTTGTGTATCTGCTAGCGCACTAATTTTATAATACCAGGGGTATCTACCATGGTATTAGCCCACAATATTGAGCACATTAACAGTTATTTGATCCTGTCCCAGAATACCATCGACACTTCTATGGTTTTGGCTCATGGTATTGGCTAAGGCTCAAACTATATAAGGATGTGAAGATCATAGTGCTAAGTGTACATGCGTAGGGGAATTTGAATGAATACTTTGATCTAAAGTATATCTGCATGGAATGGGCTATAATCAATAGATAGATATGATATTATGGTGCACTGATTATTGTAATGATGGATCAGGATCTATAGACTTGAAATGTCTATGTATTTGCATGAAATTTTTATGACTTGTTTAGATCTTTGGTCTGGGGCATGTTTGTTGTCGTGAATGGTATGATCTGAGTAAGTTTGTAGCTTTGAAGCGTTGTTCACTCTTGAATTATTTACAAATCTATATGCGGGTGTGACTCAATGAAGGTGTGTATACACGTGGGTTCGGTTCTGCAAAGGGGCGTATATATTTAGTAAAAGTAATGAGACCTATATGCATGTTAGTTTCAGAAGAAGCATGTACAGTCACGGATATGTCTTATGGAAGGCGTGTATGCAATCCAGGGTTTTTCTAAATATTGTTGAATAAAATTTATGGTCAGTTTTGTTGTTTTTCTCATGTCTGTCTATTATGTATATTTTATTAATTATTAGTTAGATATAGTTATCTTAGGTTTATTAATGTGGAAGGGTATGATCAACGATCATGCCTCTTCGCCAAGGGACACCATAAGGCTATATTTAAAGCCTTGGCGATCCTCACTTGTAATCATCTCATCTTTTATCAATAATAATATATAATTATCCAGTTTACCAGAGTTTTTACACTCCACTATCAATGATGTCTTCATTTAGATCTAGGTTGTTTAAGTATTAATTATGCTGCTAGCTGATTATGATTAAAGATCAGTGTTTGGTTGAGTGAAAAATGATTGACGCTACTAACTATATGAAGGCTCTATAAAATTGACAAAATATGTCAGAATATCTCTGATCAATTCTGAGTCTGAGTCAAAAATATAAACTTAATATATTGAGATCTACAAGCAGGTATCTCTACAAAAAGTCGTGTATACACATGGGTTTCTGTATGTAAAGTAGCACATACATTTGTATTATGAATGATTAGGTTTGTAGTTGATTCTATGTGTTGATGCAAAAGTCTAGGTTTAGTTTTGTGTTTTGGATACAACGATCTCACCGTTCTGTTTGAATTGGGTTGATGTTTGTTTTAGTTGATCTGCAAGTTGTGTTGAATTAAAAGTTGTTGGATCTAGTGTGAAAATTTCTGAAAGATGGTATGCAGTGGTTCTAAGGGTTGGAACCTTTAGTGCGGAATTCAAAGCTTCCTACCAGTAGGAGCTGGTAATCAGATCATGGGGATGTAGCTCCCTTCCAATGGTGGCTGGTAAACAAGATCAGGGGGTTAGAGCTCCCTTCCAGTAGAAGTTGGAGAGGGAGAGAAGGTTGCAACCTTCTGCAGGCGGGTGCCTACGTGTTGGTATGAGTCTGCACTACTACAAGATTTTAAACAGTTTTATATATAATAAATATTTAATACATAGATGACAACAATGATGTTTTTCCCCCAAATTGGGTTTCCATCTTAAATCCTAGTGTTCATGTCTGTTACTTATGTGTGATCATTTATTATGTTCTTACTACAAATGTTTACTGCTTACTAAATTTCTAATGAATGAATGATGCATTGGTCTAAGTAATGCTACTAAAGATTTATCTTAATAATAATTTCACTGGGCATATGCAAGTTTCCTTAAAGAAAGTTGCGTATATATGGTAGTTGGATTAAGTAAAGTCACGTATAGAAGTCAGTAAAGTAAAGAAAAGTGTGTGTGAGTTTTAATACTGATTCACCCCCCCCTTCCCCTCTCAGTATTTTTCCCAACATGATTCTATTTATAACTTTGTGAGGGACTGCTTGGGGCTTTGATCGAATCCACATGAGTTTAGGTCGACCCCAAAAAAATAAAAATTCATAACTTAACTTTTTCTTAATCGATTGGGGAGATCTATAGGTTGATTGTGGTCCTCTCAAAAAGAGGAATCTAATGAAAATATAATGTTAACCATCTTAGTTGTACAAAGTGGAGTTTGACTATAGTTTAAAAAATTAACAATTTGGATATTTGATATGCATAAAATTGAAATGCTTCTGTGATTCTAATATGACTAAATTTATGCTTCTATACATTTGGTTGTACTTGTTATCTAGTTTTTATAGGTACACAATCTTCAATATGGTGAATATACTCATTGATGTGATAAGCATGATGAGGATGGTGATAACTTTGATGAAATGGTTGGAAGCCACGAAACATTATCTAATGAAAAAAAGAAGAAGTTGATCTCCTTAAGGAAGCCTAAATAGAAGAGATCTCCCTAACATTATGAGGGAGTAAAGATGAATATATTCTCTCTTGTTGAGAGGAAGGACATAACTTGGTTTTTATTTAATATTTAAATTTCAGAGGATATGTTGCTACATAAGAAGTAGCATAAGAAAAGTATAATGAAAGAATATTTTTTCAAAGATTCAGTTGATAGTCCTACTATGAAAAGTCAAGAAGCAACATCAAGTTGTTTGAAATACCATGGAGGTTTGTATTTGTTGATGTACATGTGAAAGTATATTATTTATTAGGGTTGTGTTTATACAGGAAAATCTCTCGAAGGATTTTGATAGCATGTTGGTTACCAATCAGTTTGGTTAGGAGAGATTGGTCATCCATGATGTGTTGGATCAAGGGTTGTTGAGGCATTGTGAGTGAATCATTTTCTTGGAGGAACTTTTTCTGACACTTTGTGTTGATGTCCAGGTCCCAAATTAGGGAAGGGTGGCATGTGTCATAGAGCTCTGACCATTGATACACACCTATGTCCCTGTGTTGATGGTTAGAAAGTAAGCCTGATGGTACCTAAAAGGGCTGAAAGCATGAGTCCATCTTAGTGTTGGACATTGGGTTCAATGCTCCCCGCCTATTTCGTGACATGGACTAATCGCCTCTTGTGGATCCTAACTTTGGTGATTGTATTGGAGATTAATGCTTGCGGGTTTTGTTCTAAAAAAAATTGTGTTTCCAACAAGTGGTATCAGAGTGACAAGTCTCGAGTTCGAAATTCACTCAGCTCGCGTTGGGGGGGAGATTGTTGGACATTGGGTTCAATGCTCCCCGCATGTTTTGTGACATGGACTAACTGCCTCTTGTGGATCCTAAATCTGGCAATTGTATCGGAGACTAATGTCTGTGGGTTTTGGTCTAACGACAATCATGTTTCCAACACTTAGTCCCATCTGGATAGATTTCCTTGGTCAGGAATATAGTCCATGGAATTATGGTTACTAAATTTTTGAGAGACCAATGGATGGATTTCCCTGGTTAGGAATCTATTCCATGGAATTGTTGTGCCTAAAGTTATTCATTGTTCATATAGTGTGAGATATTCCATTGTATTTGTATATGATTAGTACCTCCCTAGTTAAGAGGGAGTGTTGGAAAACTATAACTAGGTTCATTCTCCATTTAGTATAGTTGAGTCACCTTGTAATGTACTTGAAAAAATAACAAAGAAAATAATTATTATTATTATTATTATTATTATTGTGACTTATTAAAGAATGGGGTTCATGCTTGGGTCACCATGTTTTAGGTCAAAGTCCCCATTGAGGACTTCTAGGATTTATTCTAAACTAATAGAGTCATTGTAGATTTAAAGAGACCCTTCTTGGGCTCTTGAATCTTGTAAAAAGGTTTAATACTGAGTAAAATGTGAATGATGTGACCTCCACACCAAGTTGGCCTAAAGGGGATCATGTCGGCCTAAGACACACCTATTCCACCTACATCTAGTGTCTATTGTTTTAGGTGCTACTACTTTGGTAATTTCTTGATGAACTAAAAGAAAGAAGATATAAAGAATTATAATAACAAGAAACATCACAAGTAATTATTAATAATAAGAAAATATTTCTGCCTTTATGATTTTCTAGCATGGTATCAAAGCTTTTGTGAAAGAAGGAAGAAAAGGCAGTCTTCAGTACTTAATCAAGGAGCCATTCAAAGGATCATCTCAGGGAAGGAATCTACTACACTCTTAGAAGATGTCTATCACAATCAAGGGAGAAAAAAAACTTGAAGCAACCTCAAACTACAGGTCTTGGAAGAAGAGAATTTACCTCATCCTTGAAAATAATAAGGTACTCAAGTTGGTCAAGGGAAAAGTAAAGAAGCCTATAGAGAATTCTAGTGATGAAATACAGGAAACTAGAATTGGTGGCCATGAGTCTAATGGTAGAAGGAATAATGAAAACCTTGTCCCATTCATAGCCAAGATTAGCCATGATTAGGAAATGTATGAAGCCTTGTAAAATTTATTCACTATTAAGAACATTGGTCAAGTAGATACTTTGAAAAATGAGTTAAGGACTAAAAATATGACTAAAGAATACACAATGGCCTCCTTCATTATAAAAATAGCAATAATTAGGGAAGATATTTTGGCCATTGATGAAATTGTTCCACTTAAAGAAATTGTGATCACTTCCCTACTAGGATTTCCACTTACTTGGGGTGCATTTTCTACAAAACTTAATAGTTGGAAGGTAGCTCCTGCCTTTGAAGAACTATGGAATGCTTGTAGTCAAGAAGAATTAATGATCTCATTAGCTTCCAATCATGAAGGAGTATCTAATGCCTACATTGTTCAAGATAAAGGAAAGAAATCAAAATGACTAAGGAATAAAGTTGACATGTCCAAGGAAGAATGCTATCGATTCCATGAGAAGGGTCACTATAGGGGTGATTGTCTCGACAATCTGAGAAACAAGAAGAGAGGAAGAGATCAAGATAACATCGATGAAGAAGGAGACCCAAAGAAATTCAAGCCCAAAGAATTTGACATTAGGGAATTATACTACTAAGTCCTTTGCTTGTAGCTTTAGATATATTATTTCATATTTATGATGTTTTATAGTTTATAGGTATCCCTAAAGATTTGGAGGGAGCCCTCAGCAACTCCTAAAGATAAGTATTTCATTTCCTTTCAGTTCTTGGTTTTATGCATTTATTTAAGTTTTCATTATATTATTACCAATCATGTTTCTCCCTCTATTTTCTTGATTAGGAAAAAATATTCTATATTCTCAAGGAGTATGAAAGATGACCTCTCAAGACAAGGTTTGTCAAGGAACAAAGGTATTCTTTAAAACATTGAGTTCTTTATAATAATTTTTTATTCATTTGACAATCTATTACTAACATTGTTGTGCCTATCTATAGTGAACCATATTGATTCATTTTCTGGTTGATTCATCTCTCGATAAATCTACCCCTCTCTACATTCTTAATTGATTTTATAGAACCCTATATAGGTTCTCTAGAAAACCCTAACCTAAGGGTATGCGAATGTGAATGTCTAAAAACCTAAACTGCTTATGGCTATTTTGAGATGCTATTTGAAGTTTTAATTGATGATGTCATGTTTATGATTTTGGTATGATCATGAAAACCTAACTTGTTAGGGTCAAATGATAAAGTCTAAAGTCCGAGACCTTTGAAACATCAATTTTTTTAGGTTTTCTATGTTCCTATTCTGAAATCCTAACTCTTTAGGGTTTTGTGGAATGTGTAAGAAAGACACTTATAATCTATTCGAAATGATTTCCTTGGTACATGTGTGTTTGTCTGATCAAACTCTGGTCCAATCAAATTTAGTGATATTTTGTGAAGTTGGGTTTGACTATGAAATAAAATACCTTTTCTTGATGATAAATCCCTAGGTATAAGAAGATATGTCCTCTTTGGTAAAAAACCCTAGCTTGTTCTAGGTGAGTGTATATATAATATATTAATGTTGTTAGATATACGATATATTTTTTCAAGATAATGCATTCCTAGCACTAGTAGAAAATGTTGAAATTAGTGACCAGGTAACTAAAGCAGTTACTCAACACATCGTTTCCAAGTGAAATACTATCAAAATGCAATCGTAAGTGACCCAACTAAAAACGACTAACATAAACTATAAATTTAGTCTCGGGTTAAAATATACGACTAGATAATAAGTAATGCAACTAAAAATGACTACCGTGAATGACTAATTTAGTTTAGGAACAAAAATACGACTACCTAAAAATTACTACAATAATACAAAATAATCGTTTATGTTACTTCAACAATTTGAACTTACAAGTGATAGGGGATTCAAAGACTATTATAAATCGGTTGAAAGGTTATACTTCCTTTAACATTTCTTTATTGGATCAATAGATAATTAGAGTTATGGAATTGATTAGAACCTTCAAGATTATATTCTTTGATCACATTCACAAGGAATTAAATTAAAATGCTTACAATTGAGTCAAATACAATATGAATAATACTTGCAAAATACAATATGAATAATACTTGCAAAAATAAGAATACATCATGGAGAATAAAAAACAAACCACCTCCCTCCATCTTAGATTAACACCTAATTTAAAATTTCGAAATAAAAAGAACAAACATCACCTATAAAATATTTATCTTTTCTTTACTCCTTTACCCCAACTAACCATAAAAATGAGCATGTAAAGTTTCTAATCAATTCAAGAGTAATGCGTTAATTTTTTAAGATTAATAACTTAATTTTGAAAAATACTCTCCATGGGGGGCTTCACTGCGTGGTCTGAGCGGAGAGAGGCATTAAAAAACTCAGAAATGCTTATAAACTCAACCCTCAAGTAGAGAAGAAACCCTATAATATATTGAGATTGAGTTACGATGCGTTTTGCACCCCACGAGATTTTTCTTTGCAGCTCTGTTTTCTGTACATCGGAGCTTTCAAAGAGGACGAGGACATCTATGTTGAGGATGTGATGACCTTGTGGATAGGAGAGGGTCTCTTTCAGAACGAATAAGGTAAAGATCAACTTGAAATTGGAAGGTCTCATGCCAACGTTTTACTGGATGGGTGTCTGATCGAAGCTACTATCAAGGATATTATAGGACAGGTGGTGGCCTTCCCAATGCACGTTTTGTTATACGATATTGCATTAGAAATTTCCGAGAAGGAAGAAAAATTCTTCTTTAGAGAGGGAAACGCTTTGGAGGAATTCCCTTTGAAATATCGCATAGGCAAGGGAAGGATTTCTCTGATGGAGCAAAAATTTAAGTCAATAACTATCTGAGAGAATTCAAAGGTCAGAATTTTCGGGTGATGATGCTATCTGAGAGAAAATCTCTGGAAGATATTTCATCGCTCTTACATCTATTAGAGTCTTGTATTTGGGAGGAACGTCCATCAAAATATTTCCTGATAGCTTTCGAGCTTTGAAGAATTTAGTGTTCCTTTGTCTAGCCCGAGCCCCGATAGAGAAGTTGCCCGATTCAATAACATGATTGAGGAAATTTCAGATACTGGATTTGCCCCATTGTTTCCAGCTGAGTGAGTTTCCTCATGGGTTACATAAAATGATAGGTTTGATATATCTGGATTTGAGTTTTTGTCAAGGGGTGAAATACATTCCTTTTGAGATCTCAACGCTCACATCGTTGCAGTATCTGAAAATGGAAAAGTGTTGGAAAGCTTGGCAGCAAATGCCACAGCCAGGAAAAGCTCTATGTGATCTGACTGGAGGTCGTCCACAGTACAAAAGAGCTACTAGATTCAGTGATCTATATAGCCTGAAGCACTTAAAATGATTGTCAATGGAAGAGTGGGCGTATCCATTTACATATGGCGTAGTGGGTAATATGGTAGAGATGAGAAGCCTAATCCTGAAGATGCTGCAGATGAAGGTGCTACTAGAGGGCATGAAAAGTATGGTAGAGCTAATCACTCTGGTTGCGCAGTCCAATGTTTTAGATAAAATCCCATCATGGATATGTGCTTTCCAACCGTTAAGTTTCCTGTCGGGACCTAAAGAAGATCCCTGTAGGGATGGAGAAGCTTAAATGGTTGAGGATACTAGATATAATTGGATCATGGTCCTTAAAAGAGTTTCCTAATGCTTATGGAAATGAGGGTGTGTTTCCAAGGTTGGAAAACTTTTGGTTGGATAAAGGAAGGGTGATAGAGGTTTTTCCTAGAATAATTCGGAGGGCTATGCCGGTTATGCTTTTTTTTAAGAATTTGGGGTTGGTGGTTTGCTTCAATGTCAATTCCTTTCCTCTAGGACTCCAAAATTTACATAATTTGAGGGAATATAGTCTCTTAATATTCAAATATGTGGAAGAAGAAGGTAATGAAACATGGTCGACAATTCGATAACTGGAATGAGAGAAGCATGTGGAAGTATTGAAGGAATTCACTGCTGAGCACTGCCATAAACGCATGGAAAAGAGAGTAGGAAATAAATACTAGTGAGATAGGTTCCCTCAGTAATATGTGGATGGATTTTAACATATAAAAAATGAGGTGAAAAAAAAATTCAAGATGAGGCTGAAAATAAACAAATTCAGTAGATAGCAGGACGATGAGTTTTGTTTCTACCTTTATTGTTTTGGGATTATGTTGTTTTTCTACATATTGGGTGCTTCGAAGAAGAGTGGATTTGGAAAAGGGTGATAGGATTGCAGAGGAAATCAAACTGACAGACTATGCAACTTTGTCTCTAAATTTTGAGACTCACCACAATGAAGGAGATAATATTGAACTTTCTAAATCCAAAAAAAAAAAATTGAACCTTGTAGTGTCAGAGACATTGATTACATCCCTAGAGATAATATGATATATAGAGAGAGGCATTTCCCACCAGAGGATGAGAAGCTACATTGCCTCATTCCTACTCCAAGGGGATTCAAAAAAATCCATTTCCATGAGAAGCTACATCACCTCATTCATGCTCCAAGAGGATTCAAAAATCCATTTGCATAGCCAAAGAGCGGTGACTATGTGCCATATGCTAATCAACTATCAATTCATTTTTTATCACACCGTTTCTTATCACTAGTTTGCCAACATGGCATGCAAGCAGGGTTCATTTGCAAATGAATTTTGCATTATACATCATTGGTGTTGTCATAAGTTTTATGGTTCTAGTTGCAAGGCTCAAGCATCTCGATCCTAACAAGAGCGTCTCAACAAAGACGAAAGAGGGAAATCAGGAAACATCTTGGTTGGCCTTTGATACTCACAAATATTTATGAGGTATTCAACAGAAACACTTGTGAGGTATTTATCAATATTTGAAAATTATTTTTCCCCATTCAAAATCAAAGAATATACATGATTTTAATGGTCAAATTTATGTTTATTACATCAACTCTTGAAAACTAAATTAAGGGATGTACACAGAAATTACTAATTATTTATACTTTAAAAATATGAACATTTCTTTCAAACTACCAAAAAAATGTTGGATTTTACCTCAAACCCTAGACTAATGAATCATTTGTTATCTTGACAATTTACCCAGCATTCATGGAACAACATTTTGGTATATTTCTTCTCATACATTTTTTTTGATTTCAAACTTTGAATTGATTAGTAATTTACTTTTTTGTCTCTATTTCTAGCTCCAAGGTCATTTCTATTAATGTTGTTCACTCAATATTCCTACCTTTGGATTCGTAACCTTAAATTCAATAAGTTTTATTTCAAAATTTTGGGTCCCAAACCTTTGCTATTTGAAAGGCTCCCCCTAGACTCTAGAAGCATTTCAATTGGTTTGAATAATTTAGGCACCACAAGAAGCCTATTTCCATGGGCATGAGGGCCCTCAAAATATTAATCATTACTCACATGCACTTCCTTCATATTCATGTTAGGGGGTACTCTTCTACCAAAATATATGTCCCCAACTACCTGTTTGTGTCTTTGTGGAATTGGACCTTGGTAGGTGGCCTTCCACATCGCCATATTTTCTAATGAAACATAATCCCATGGACCAAACCATGAATATAGGAATACTTTGTATTTTTAGGCATGATTAAAGCCATGCAAGTGGTCGAAAACATAATGTACTCCCTTCAAGTGCAAAAAAGGTGATACTTTATAACTCGTCATGCTGCCATGAATAGGTAAGTAACTTGCTCAAGTGGAGTGCCTCACCTTCTAGGAATGAACACTTGGAACATGTCATAAGTAAGAATCAAAGGAGAGGGCAAACAATTGGTAACTTCCAATAAATCAATGCCTCTCCTATAGCTGAGTGGTGAATCCTATTTATGTTGTTTTTCCATGACCTTGGTGTTTGGGATCGAATATTAAAATATCTGACGCTACCAAACCAAGAATCAAAATGATACTTCTTTTCACAACGAAATATAAATAACAGTATATCGACGAGTGCACATAATATAGACAATTTTTTACAATTTTTAACCCAACTTCGTTATATTAATCAACATATAATACAATAGTCTAGGGCTCCTGTACCAGGGATAATGGCCATCATACATCCACTAGTACAAGATACAAAGCTGGGGCTTCGTTTCAGTCCATCGAAAACCAATATACCCTCAGAAAGATACTCTAACCATATGGCTAATGTAGTCGACTCTCTCAACTCCTCTCGGTCGTACCCTATACCTTCCTGGTCCTTCAGCTCCTGATTTGTAACTCCTACCTCTATCAATGCTTCAAGTCCATCTAGCCACTGAAACTCGATTGTCAATCTGCTCTATAGTTGTGCTTTATTCCATCCAGGGCACAACACGTTGAGACTCCTATCGAGTTGTTCAAAACTTCATTTGTGAACAACTCTCAATCTGCCCACTGTTGCTCCTCATCTACTTAGGGACTTCAACCCACTATGGCCTTCTTGTGTTGCTCTAACGAGTACCAACATAAGGCACGGAGGGTTTCCATCTATAACTGGAAGATCTGCATCTCTCACAATAAAAATGGGCTAGGAGGGCTACCCATCATCTGTTGTAGAAGTCATTCTCCACACAGAAGTCTAGGGATTCTCAACTTCTCCTTTGGTTCGTCAACCCTTAAGCTCAACAGTTGCCACTCTAGCAACCATCTATGTCCATGAATATGTTGCACACCAGGCTCCAACTTGGGTACTATCACGTTGTCCTCCATATAAATTCCCAATCCAAGTTCACAGTTGGTCCACTCTCATGCTACCCTCCAATAAACCATATGTGACCAATCCTTGTTGTATCATCTTGTTAAAATTGGAAACTAGGGCCAAATTCCACTGTGGCCACCTCCGTTGATGGAGATAATAATTCCATTCAATTCCTCTTTCCAAGAGGCTGAAATCGATCTAAAGACCATCAAATTTGGATAAGGAAAAGTGGAATTTTGATTTTATGATTATAATCAAGGTCAAATTCACTTATAAGTCAGCTCAAGAACCTATAAATACACATCCATTTGACTCCACTGATTACTAAATAAAGGGGTGGTTTCTCCCTCATTCGATCATCCATATACATCACAAGAGAAACTTAGATAGGAGGCATATCATTGTTTTGGCAGAAGGACCTTGAAGCTCAACTAAGGAGAGGGAAAAATCTATTTTATGACTCATCTCTCATGAAAAACTAAGCTAAGTTAGGGAGGTGACTAGGCTAAGAATAAGGGAGTTGTTCTGTGCATGGTTTGGGGTTATTTTCCTTGTCTGAACAGGCCGAGGCACAATGAGATGAGGAGAGATGGATGAGCCCTTGTAGCATTGTTTGGGAGGGCTAAAAATTCCTTAACAAGTGGTTGTAGTAGTCTTCCATGACATCGTATTGTGGAGGCTTGTAAAGGAAGGTAGACCACATAATCTTGAAGGGTATTTGACCACAAATCAAGGGTTTACCTGTGCTATAGTTGTTCCCTAAATTTTGGTTAGAGCGCAGACAAATATGGAGAAAGAGGGATAATCCAGGAATCCCTAACCAATGATTTGAATTGTATAGAAGACATCAGTCCTTGGCGCCTACACAGAAAAAAAATGTGTAGCCTTGTTTGAACCATCCTCTTGTCTAAGTGTAGGGGTATTAAAACTTCTCATTTGCAAGTAATTTTGAGTTTGAAGTATTGTATTCTCTCTCTTTGTTGAACAATTGATATTAATGATAATAATAATTGACAAGGTTTTGCCCCATCTTGGGGTTTTTCCCTAGTTTAAGCCATGTTCAGGTGTTCTTCCATCTTGGCTTGTCTTCAAATTTTATTACTTATGTTATTTCATTAGTTAGAGTTATGATTAATGATATTGCTAATGGATTAATGGGAAAATGATGTAACTAACCTAAGAAAAGAACATGTTAACTAAAAATTAACACATATTCTCCTAGTTAGGGCATCCAACACCTAGGAAACCCTTCCATATGGTTGCTAATATACTTCTCCAATCAATCCTCTTCCAGGACACCCATCCACCTTCGTCAATTAAGAAGACATATGCAATATATTGTTGCTTCCTTCTTGCCTTATTATTCCTACATTCACATGACTAGTTATGGCCAATAACAACAAGCCCAAATCACTACCCAAACACAGTGTAGTCATATCCCAAGGAGTTGCTCCCTTTTTTTTCGAAACTAGGATTCTTGTATAATGTTATGTTCCTTGGAAAAAAATCACAAGACACCCTACAACACCCTACAGCAAGCCTGCCATTCTAGCAACCAAAGTATCTGTCAATTACATGGAGAATGCCCTTTTTCTGGTTGCAACCTCCTCTTGGTAATTGTGGTTGGGTTAGGAGGTCATTCCTAGGCCTTTAGGCCCACTTAATCAACCCTCCAACACACTATGACCCACGACCCTTTATAGAGATTTATCACACCTAAACAGTGCACAAAAAGTTCCTTAACTTACCTCTGTGACAATGAATTAGGATATGCACTTATGGACTATTTTAACCAACTCAATACATGTCCAAATTTTTCCTGTACATGCCCCAGACCTGCAGCCCTGGTCCTTAGAAATCCGCACACCTAAAACAAGCCCAACTCATGCTCCTATCCTTCTTTGCCATCCCTTAATCTCTTTGCCCAATCGCAAAGGTGTTCTTTGATGGACGATCTCTTAGTGTGTGGAATAGCCTCTCACATCACCTATATTTATAATAATATTATGTGGCAATGTCTAACCCTAAAGGGAACCTCTACAAGCTAAGGCCAACTTGTCCTTTGTGCCACAAACACATATATTAACTTAAAAAATTCATTTCTCTTCAACCAAAACTTTGAATGGGATGATTTTCATTGTGTTAGATTCGTCTTAATGAGTACTATCATCCTCACCCATCACATGTCAAAATCTCTCCATACTTTTATCCCTAACATCGATGGGTGCAAAACCCCATGTTTGGGTTTCAAGTTCACACAACCACTTGTGGAGCTCCTTCCTCCAAATCCTTGATCGTCAAGACTTGGAGTACCTCCCAAGCTATAAAAATCAACAATTTTCTACTAAGGAAATTTCCATTAGTGTGTTATTATTCTCATTGATGTTGTAATGAGTGTCCAAAAATGGCCACAAGGGATGTTCCCTCAAGAATGCTAATATATTA
Source organism: Pinus albicaulis (assembly GCA_034641835.2). Classification (NCBI taxonomy): domain Eukaryota; kingdom Viridiplantae; phylum Streptophyta; class Pinopsida; order Pinales; family Pinaceae; genus Pinus; species Pinus albicaulis. The sequence goes on along the minus strand of CM076582.1, from coordinate 475,077,308 downwards.
ACCAAAACATTTCACACTCATGTTGATATATCTACATTCAAAAGGTGTAAAGACAACAAGAATATCTACTAAAACAAGTACTCATCCACAGGCTAATCTCTTGAAAGCAATGCTCATCCACATGCTATATATTACTGCTTAAATCAAACTAAAATGGTTTCAAAAGCATGCACCCTCTACCAATGTTGCATGACTAATACTCTTATAATACTCATCTGGCTATTGAATCGGTGACCCGTATAAGACTTGGGAAAAATCTCCATCCATTTTCCCTTTCCCTCCACATGATCTCAAAAAAAATAAAAAATAAAAATCAAATTCTGAGGATCTCCATCTTTCTTATGCGGGTCATATGTGAGTCATATGCTGTTATTCATGGGTTCAATGCATGCAGTCAGGTTTTATGTAGGTTTTGGTGAGTACGGGTAGAAACTGCAGGTTCTATGCGAGTGAACCCTCTCACTATAAAACCATTCAAGACCCGCGGGTACTCACGGGTCTTATTAGAGTCATGCCTCACTACCCTATACAAGTACTAGCTAATAATAACACCATGAACAACTGTAAATACTCCTTAGGCTAGCGATCCTTCTCCATGTAAATTATAGTAAAGAAAGGACCAACACAATCCATTCAAAAGGAGCTTGTAACCAACAGCTAATATCACCATACAAAGTTAAAGAATTTCCTCATAACAACTCAAATATGTTGTTCATCCCCTCCCAATTTACTACAAGATGAAAATCATTTGGAAAACAAGTCTCTACTACTCACCTCGTTATCTTTGTAATCATCAAGAAGTTTTCTATTGACTCTCTCCTTCATGTTCCGCAATAGTTGCAACTTAATAGAATTCCCAATGCTGTTATGAATTTCCTCGAGAATCACAACAATTGTTGGATTTAATACCAGATTTGCATGGGTAGACCTAGTATTGACAAGTAAGATATCAAATGAACAGTGAGGAAATGAGTGCATTCAAGGGAACATTTTCAACACCAAGAACATATATAAAATTTTACCAACAAGCACATATATAACATTCTACTAGCAAGCACAAATATATTATTCAACCTGTTAGCCACCTATATTTTTCCAGTATATCAGCTGGTGGCTAAATATTCTTTGCAGCCTTCAAGAAACAAATTCAATCCTGAAGTTGTTGGTGCTTGAAGTCTGTTTGTGAAACCATAAACTGCTGGTTGGTCTTCATGTTTTTTCCTTCTCCCAGCCTCTGATATTCCATAAAAAAATCCTAAGTCAAGTACTACTGCATCCTCCTTTTTTTTTCCCCTCCCTTGCTTCCATCTTACCTTCATTCTTCAATTTCCTTTCATTCGTAAAAACCCCACTAAATCATATGTTACTCCTTGTCCCTTCACTAATCTCATTTCCTAAGGTCGAAAACCCATTTTTTAACCTTATCGGAATTATATTTCCTTCCGCAATTCTTTGGAAAAACCATAGAAAACACATTTTTCTATGCGTTAGGCTTATGCCCCTCTAGCTAAGCCCCCTGCCGTTTCTTCCTCCACATGCCCAAGCACCATGACCGACCGCTCAGTCCAAAGGCGCCAAGCCAAAATGTAACCCCTTTCCACCCTTTTCCTTTGAAACATTCGAAAACCCATCTTTTATAAGGTTTCGGTGTGAAATATTAAATCACGTGTTTCATTGCCCCAAGCCCTTCCCAGCCGTCGATCTGCTTCCCAGATCCGACGGAGCGGAATGAGCCCCACCTGGTGGACCCCCCTCTCCCGTGCCCCCTTTCCAAAAACCGTGGTTTGCATCCCGCACCACTTGTCGTCGGACAGCGGTTTTATCCCGTCGGCCAGCGATTCCACACGCTGGCCGACACGTGTCCTCCGCCCCATTTCCAAAACTGCCGCGCTATCACATCGCCCGCGCATTATCCTTCAGACCATAACCCCGCAGCGGGATCCACCTCTGCTGTCAGATTTGGGCCCTCCCATCCGACGGTTGCTGATCGCCTCTTCTGCCCGGCCTTTAACGGACTTGCCTACCCGTTAACTTCCCCCAGCGCGTTCGAAAACCGATCTCCGCCGTCGATCTCTGCAGATCGACGGTTCTCATGCAACCACCCTATTCCATCATACAATACCCTTTTTCTCCGCTGACTTTTCAAAATGCTCCCGACCGTTGATCGCAATATGATCAACGGCTCCGATTGCTCCATTTTCCCGCACGCCCTCCAATGCAGATTTGTCCATATAATGCAGGATTTTCTCATTTTGATTGTATTTTGTAGGTTTTAAGGTTCTTTCGTCGTGTTTCAAGAAAATCTGAAAGACGAGGGTGACGACTCCCGTGTTTCGAATCATCCATAAAATCGACCGGAGGGTGAAGAACAATGTTATCAACGTGGTTTCATGAGCCTTGGTTGCCGCGCATCCCTATAAAACTTGAGGAATACCGTAAAAATCAACACAAAGAAAGAGTATCGGATATTGAAGACAACAATGAACCAGAGCATCAGATTAGTGGACAGATTGGCGGGGGTTACGGCTAAGACGGTTATCAAAAGCCTAATCCCTGACTCAGAACACAGATTAAAGGAAAACCTAAAAGTGTTCATCAGACATATGGCCTCCACCGCCATACTTTGAGGCGAATTGATTCCTCAACCACCGCAGTGCCACCTCTTGCCTCAAAATGCTCAGTCAGAGGCTAAATTTATTGAACAAGATCAGATATAATGCCTCGAAACAGCCAAAGAAGTTATTTCTGCCCCAGATTTAATGACAGAATGTTTACAGAATAACCCTAATAGTACGCAGAGCCTCAAAGGTCAAAAAAAGCTCCTTCCAAGCTTACTTCATAAGTGTAAACACATTAATGTAGTGGAACACCTGTATAATTTCTTCATCGAGCCTCCCAGGGCCAGGAAGACATTAATTCTGCATTAATTGTATTTGAGATCTTTTTCATTAGATCTCACCTCCTCATCCTTCCATAAATATTTCAATAGAAGATGAGTGAGTGGTTGGATTGTTTGGTTGTTAATGTAATTGCTGAAGCATTGTAATGTAATTGAGCCGGAAAACTCTTGACTGTAAATAGTGGTTTCATAGGCTCTTGGAGCTCTGCTTGTAACAGATAGGTTAGGTTGTGAAGAGAGATGGATTAAAACACTGGATCTGAATATTGTAACTGGTTTGAAGCATCAATACAAGCTGATTTATGGGATCCTGGTCTATGCTGATGGTGATGTTATTCTCACTGTGAACTTGTCATTTTATTTCTGTTTTCAATTTGTTTCATTTTCCACTGTAAAGAACAGTTTAAACAGTGTTAGGACCTACTGTGTATCAGTAACCTTCTCTGGCTGAGAAATCTTTATTCCAATTTTTTCTTCTAATTGTGTTATTTGGAAATGATTTAATTCAGTCTAAGTACAGAGATGCTGGTGTTCCCTCATCTTTTTGTCACAGCTGAATGTTATTCTTAAATGTTACTTTCAATATATGTTGTGTAAGGATGAATTGAGGAAATCAAAGGTTAGCCCTGAGTCCCTTTCTTGTTTGCTCAACTATTTGATTGTTTCCCTTGGGATGTGTTAAAAGCTAACTAGTTTCGAAGTACTTATCAGATCTTAGACCATTCTGTGTTATCTTTGTGATTGTCTTGGAAGTAACTAAGTAAAGAAGAGCTAGGAGAGGATTATGGTGAGCCTAGCCCACTTGTTTCTACTCCAAAGGTCGCCCTCAAGTTTCCCTTCGTTTTTATTTTGTGTTCTATTAGAAGTGTATCAAAGGCTGGACAGTTTCAAAGTACTTACCAGATCCTAGTTTGCTTCTATGTTTTTCTTAAGTGCTTGGTCAAAGGCTGGATAGTTTCAAAGTACTTACCAGATCCTGGGCTGCTCTTTGTTCTGCATCTGTCATTTCCCTTTCTTATTGTACCACTCCATTCCATAAATCAAGCCTTAAAGAGATCCTTAGGCATAGATGACTTGCCCCATAGATCACTCTTGAACCTGAATGTTTCAATTAAACCCTCTTGTGACTCCATAGCCCAATGGATTGAAAACTTTCCATCATCTTTCTTGATGATCAAAGCTTACTCTTTTACTTTCAGCTTCTCACCTTTGAACCTATTTGCATATAGATCTTTCCGCCTCAGACAACAATTATGTTCAACCATCCGATAAAACCAAACAAAACCCTTGGCCTTCATAACTAGCCTAATATCATTACCCCACACTTCAAAGAAAATATCCATCTTTGTACATACTGGAGAGATCCCTCTCCAGATTCAGGAGGGCTAGATCCTAGAATCCCAAAGTTGGTTGAAATGATGTTAACTCTGTGATCGGACTTTTGCCAATCTTGCTTATTACAGAGACCTAACACAACCAACAATAATAGTTCTTTGATCCTTTGATCTAAAAGATAAAAAATCAAGATAAATTTGGTATGTTCAAGTTCGTCTAATGGATATAAATCCTAGACATTAGAAAACCATGCTATTGACTTTCTCCCTCAGTGCCATGATTTAGTGTATAAACCCTATAATTTTCTTCAAACCTTTTTGAATTTGGTTTGTTAATTTTTTTATTCCAAACCCTAGAATTACATCACTCAACTCTAGGGTTCCAAACCATGATAATTCTCAATCTTGCACAAATTTCGAAGTCCTAGGGTTCAATCCTTAATTCCTTCGGTCCCTTGCTAGGGTTACAAACCCTAAACACTCACAACCCTAGAAACGCTCAAGACTTGCTTCCAAACCCTAGGTACATATTTCAATTTGGTTCATTTATGAAGAGATATCTTATCAACTGGAAGTCATCGTCATGAATAAAGAGTGACATCATCAATAATATCTTCTTTAATGTTGTTGATGATGCTTTAATTACCAAGATCTTTTGCCTAGTTATCCAAATACCCAAAAATTTAATGGCTTACAGATTTTTAAACTAAGTAGGAAAAAAATTCCATTTTTCTCAAAATTAATAGATTTTTTTCCATGTAAAAGTAAAAACACTACTTTATCAAGCCACATAACATCCTACATCAAGGCATAAACTAAAACACCTATTTATTTCAATAACGCATTCTAGTTTCAAACACCTAGTTAGATTCATTGTATAAAATCTCTCTCCTTTGTTAATCCACAACTTATTTTCTGACTTGTCCTTGATATGAGTACAACCTACATTTTGTTATCGAAATGATAGAACAATTTTTAGTGCCAATAATAAGAACAATGAAGAACACTATCCTTGGAGATGTCTCTATTGTTTTCTTCGAGAAGCAGGAGAATGCTTGTGCTTTAGTCCTGGATTTTCTTGGTAGTGTAGAGGCCAGTTGTCCTTCCAGCTCTAGAGATTGAATGGAGACAAATGAATGCAAAACCAAGGCATTCAATTGAAATATTTGATAGTTTATACTTTTAGATCCCATTGTGTCATTGCGTATGTGTCTTATTTCTTCTGTTGTTCATTTTTTGGCTACTATGTGATTGACAAAATTTTCAGAAATTTTATTTTCTGCTATTTCATAAAATTTGTCTTTCAGTGATTTAATGAGGGAAAATTAGGACAAAAATCATCTGGCCTTGAAAAAGTTTTAGTTTAAATAAAGCTAATACAAGTTCAATTAAGATCAGAGAAATTTATTCCTCGAGTAGGGTGTCATGGTTAAAACCAATGACTAATACTGTAATATCCCAAAATGGAGAATGCAGTAATACTGAAACAAAATATAAGAACTGAAACTAAGTAAACAATAAGTCTAAAGAAAACATCAGAATATATAGAGAAGGTGAGCCTTTTTATTATATGGAGAGGATTCAGCTACATAATGTACAAAATATGCGAGAATCTAGCCCAAGAGATGGCCTAGAATCACCCTACAAGCATGCTACAACTAGCACTACATAGCTGGTAAGCTTACAGGAAGCAATACTGTATTGTCCCTTTTGCTGCTAATGTACATGAAGCTGCTGAAAAATAAAATGCAGATCTATGGAGCTCAGAAGCTCTGATGATGCCAAGATTCAAGATCTGGCCAATGTGATGGGAACCCAAGATATCCCAAAAAGGATTTTCCAGATCTACAACTTTGGAAAACCACCCTCCTAGGGTTTGATCCTTTGACTGCTGGTTTTTACAAATTTGAATATAGATTTGATCCAAAGATGGCTGCAATATGATATACAAATAGATCTAAGCTTTGAGGGATGATCCCTCCTTTAGAAATACAAGCTAGGAGCTTGAGATCTTGTCTCCTCTTCTTCCTCCTTCAAGTTGTAGCAACTGAATATGAAACTGCTACAGAAATTGCACTGTACAAGAGGGAGAGGCTCTATGCCTGCTAAAATGTGATGAAATAAGCTCTAGGCTTATGGAAATGGTGATGGAAAGGTGAGGGGATGATCCCTCACAGGATTACTAGGTGAAATACTAGTAACTTCCTTCCTCCTTTGGATCTGCAATGATGGACTAAGCAATCCTTGATGGGACTGTTACTGATAAGAGGTCAATAAAGTTTGGCCTGATGCTAGATCTATAATGAAGCGCTAAGAATGCTTATTTTCAAGCCCAAGGTGATAGGAATAATCCTTCATCGGTTCTCTAGCTAAAATACTAAAGACAACCTCCACCTCCCAAACTGATCTTCTTGTGTAATTCCTGAAGGTCGGTGTTCTATAGAGAATGGAAATAATGTGGCACCAATGCTTGATGATGAATAAAGAACAAACCTCTTCCAAGAGATACTTAATGAAAGAGGTGGGATTCCCAACCAGGAACACCCAGTACTAAACAACACTAGCAATCTTAGGTAAAAAACCAAAGAAAGCATGGAATGTCAAATGAAAATTCTAGATCTAAATAGACCTTTACATGAATAATAAAATACATGTCTCCATTGTTTCCTTCATCTCCTTTATGTAGTTTATGAGCCTTCCCATGCCTTGGCCCACCTCTAAACTGTGTTGTGCATGTGGACATAATCCTCGATGTTTGACTAGGTTGTCTCTCCAAGTCCTCCATCATGTCTACATACAATGTACACCCTCTCTATGTTGTGAAACCAGCTCCAAAAATAGAAGAAAAGAGATATCAACGCCTTAGAAATAATCCACTTCGAGGGGGAAACCTCCAATACATTACATGAATGAAAAATTCTTGGATGATTCAAATTACAAAACCTCCTTTATATATATAGGAGTCCATGGGGCCACAATGTAATCCTAGCCGACCTAACAATAATAATTTAAGGGCACAATAATAACAATATGGGGGTTACAAGGGTACAATAATAACAATAAGGGTGTTGCACTAACAACAATAAGGGACTATAATAGTAATATAGGGACCTAAAATGCTCCTTTCCTTCAAAAAAGTGTTGTCCTCAACGCTTGAGTAGCTCTGGGTGCTTCTGTATAAAATTCTCATGCTCCCATGTAGAATATTTAGTGGGTAAGTTATTCCACTTGATGAGATACTATGAAATTGATTGATTCCATAACTGTCGAGTTCTTGTTTACATGATCACTTCAGGTTCCAATATGATTTTTCCTTCCTCATCAAGTTCTGGAAATATTGTTTGAACTGGAAAACATTCACCTATAACCTTCATTAAGCATGAAACATGGAAAATTCGATGCACTCGTGAAGAAGCAGGAAGCTCCAATTTGTATGCCATAGTACCAATATTTTGCAACACCTTGTAAGGACCATAGTACTTTGGCAATAATTTATTATCATTCTTAGCTTGCTTGAGGGGCATTTGTTTGTATGGTTGTAGCCGTAAAAATACCCAGTCTCCTACATCAAAACTTTTCTCGCTGTGATGTTGAGATGCCTGTTGTTTCATTCAATTTTGTGCCAAATTCAGGTTGTCCTTTAAGAGTTGGAGAACTTCTTGTTGATGCTCGATGTGATCTCCCATTGCTTGAACTTTCGATTTTTCTCTTAAAGATGATGTGATGGATGGTGAATGATATCCATAAAGTTCCATAAATGGGGTCATTTTTGCTACAGTATGGAAGGAAGTGTTATACCACCATTAAGCTAGAGGTAACCACTTGACCCATTATGTTTGTTTATCAGATACAAAACAACGAAGAGATCCTTCCAAACATTTATTTACTATCTCAGTTTGACCATCGGATTAAGGATGATAAGATGAGCTATGAGCTAATTGAGTTCCAAAACAAGAAAATAACTTCGTCCAAAAATTTCCAGTGAAAATGGGATCTCTGTCGCTCACAATAACCCTTGGGTTTCCATGTAGCTTTTGAATTATGTCCATAAATGTAGTAGAAACTGTACTTGCTTTAAATGGATGAGATAATACACAAATGTGTGCATACTTGGTAAGTCTATCAACTACCACCATGATGACACTCTTTCCTTCAAACTTAGGTAAACCTATGATAAAATACATTGAAATCTCCTCCCAATGTTGACTTGGAATGGATAAAGGTTGTAGAAGACCCGGGGTCTTAATTGTCTCAACTTTATTCTACTGGAAAAATAAACATCCCGCCACAAACTTTTGAATATCAGATTTAAGGCCATCCCAAAAACGTTCTTTCTTCACCATGTGTTAAGTTTTTAAAATCATGTGTCCTCGTAAATGAGAAGTGTGCAATTCCAAAAGAATCTTTTGTTTTAATTGGGAATTATTACAAATATATAAGCGATATTTGTACCATAATGAATCATTTTTCCAACTAAATGCATTAGATGTCCTAGGATCTTGCTGCAACTTTTGAATGAGTGTCCACACTTCTTCGTCCTTCTTCCATTCATCTCTTGCTTTGGTTATCCAATCTGGTTGGATAATAGAAATGGCACAAAGCAATGCTTCCACCTCTTCATTCTTTCTTGAAAGTGCATCTGCAACAACATTAAGCTTTCCTTTTTTGTAGATTATTTCAAAGTCATAACCCAACATCTTTGTGACCCATTTTTGCTGCTCTTCTGAAGATAGTCTTTGTTCCAAAAAAGTGTTTAAGACTATCATGATCAGTTTTTACCTTGAAGTGTCTTCCCATTAGGTAAGTTCGCCATTTCTTTAGTGCATGCAGTATTGCTAACATTTCCTTCTCATAAATAGGTTTCTGTAAATACTTTCCTTTGATTAGACGACTTTCAAAAGCAATGGGTCTTCCTTCTTGCATTAAAACAACACCAATTCCATTTCCTGAGGCATCGCATTCCACAATAAAGGTTTTTGTGAAGTCTGGCATAGCTAAGATTAGTGCTAGGCACATTGCCTCTTTAAGATGTTCAAAGGCCTTAGTTTCTTCAGGAGTCCATGAAAATGCATCTTTCTTCAATAAATTTGTTAGAGGTGCTGCTATTCTCCCATAATTCTTAACAAAATTTCGATAATACCCTGTTAACCAAGGAAATCCTCACAACTGCTTTATGGTTGTGGGAACTTTCCATTCCTTAATGGCTTTAATTTTGTTAGGATCTACCTTAACACCCTCATGAGATAAAATATGACCCAGATATTCCACCTCTTGTACTCCAAAGAAACATTTGGATGTTTTTGCATATAATTGTTTCTCCTGCAATAGTTTGAGCACCCTGTCAACATGTTGAACATGATCCTTCCAAGACCTGTTGTAGATTAGTATATCATCAAAAAATACTAGCACAAATTTTCTAAGGAAGGGTTTGAAAATGGAATTTATCAACCCTTGAAATGTAGAAGGTGCATTGGTAAAGCCAAAAGGAATTACCAAAAATTAATAATGACCCTCATGAGTTCGAAATGCTATTTTCAAAATATCTTAAGTCTTCATTATAATTTGATGATACCCTGAACGAAGATCCAATTTGGTAAAATAATTTTCTCCATGTAATTCATCAATCACAAGAATGGAAAATTTATCTTTAATGGTGAGCTTATGGAGCTCCCTATAATCTGGACACATGTGCCATGATCCATCCTTCTTGTGAACCAATACTACAGGAGAAGAGGAAGAACTTTGACTAGGTTGAATTATACTCACCTCTAACATTTATGCAATCATACGTTCAATTTTGCTCTTTTGGACATAAGGATATCTATAAGGCCTGATGTTTGGAGGAAAAATTCCTGGAATCAAATGAATGGCATGATCATGATCACGAATAGGTGGGAGTCCTTTTGGAGTTTCAAAAACCTTGGAATGATTGTCCAAGAATTTTTGGAGATCTGCAGAAATAGATGATTTTGATGTTGGAACTTCTAGTGAGCATAATTGTGCAATTATGCCTTATTGTTCTTTCTTTAGAAGCTTTGTCATGACATTAGAGCTTATTATCTTTCCCAGCTTCCCTGCAATACCCCATAATTCGACTTCCTTCTAAAAAAAAAATCAAGAAAAGTTCTTGAAAATTAAAAGCTACCATCCCCAAAGATTGTAACCATTGTACTCCTAGTAAAACATCAGCACCTCCCATAGGAATGGAAAGAATTGGAATATTCAATACATATTCCCCCTTGGTTAGCTTGATATTATGGCATTTTCCAGAGCAATTTATAGTTCCTCCATTTGCAACCATCACTTGACATTCTGGTGTTGGGTATAGGAAACAATTCAATTCCTTGGCTACCTTACAATGATTAAAATTACGGGTGCTACCTGAATCAATCAACATTATTACCTTTTTCTTCTTGAAATGTCCTTCTATGTTGAGAGTTTGAGGAGTGTTAATTCCTGCCAATGCATTACACAATATGGTCAGACTCATTTCTTCCTCTTCTTGAGTCGATTCCTGGTGTATATCCTCTTCTTGTTCATTTTCTTCTTCCTCTTCACAATCTATGTAAAATAATTTCTTCTTAGCACACTTATGACCTTTAGTGTATTTTATATCACAACTGTAGCGAAGCCCTTTTGCTCTTTTTTCTTCTAATTGTTGTGGTTTCAACCTTGTAGGTTGTGGAAATCTAGGAGTAGCAACACTTCCCTCTTTATAGAAGTGAGTGGTAGGATTCCTTGTCGCCATAATTTTACATTCAATTTTTCTTGCCAACCTGAATGCCTTCTCTAATGAATCAGGTTCCAAAATGTGAACTTCATGTTGGATGTTATCCTTTAAAGTACCTATGAAGAGATCAATCCTGTGTTCCTCTAGTATATCAGTTACCCTTATATTCAAATTTTGGAAGTCCTCAATGTGCTCCCCCATTAAACCCTTTTGTTTGAGATTTATCAATTGGCTAAAAAAAGTGTTGCTCTTTGTATCCTCATAATGTGCTATCATTTCCTCCGTAAAAATTGACCTAGTGACAATTTTTTACGGGAGAAAAGCCATCGATACCATACAAATGTATTTTTTTCTAAATGTAAAGTTGCAATACGTACCTTTTGTGTGTTTTTCACATTATGGAGATAAAAATATTGCTCCATATGTAGTATCCATGTTACAGGATCCTTTCCATCAAACGTCCTCATATCCATTTTTGGAATATGGTGGTTCTTCCTGCCCACATTAGAGTTTATGAAATCACGATTAACATTTATTTTGTTCTCATCATGAGTTTCCTCTACTATCTTTTCACCATTAGGAAACATTTCTTGTATCAACTTTGTCAAACCTTCCATGTTTTCTTTTAGATCATTCTTCATGTTTTCCATTTTTTCATCAATATTAACTTCCATGTCATTCATCCTAGATTACATGCCAGCTTCCATGCCATCTATCTTAGATTCCACACCTTTCTTCAAAACTTCCATCTTAGTTTCCATGCCAGCTTCCATGCCATCTATATTAGGTTGCACACATTTCTTCAAACCATCCATCTTACTTTCCACACCTTTCTTCAAAACTTCCATGTCATTTTTTGTTGCTCTTCGTGAAAGTGAAATTTGTTGCACTTGCTCTTGTAATTTTTATATGTCATGTTGCCATTCTTCGTCTTCATGAGTCATAGTAGAGCCTTCTGAAGGCTTAATGGGTGTTGAATTATTTTTAGGGGCCATTTTAGAATCCAATACTGATATCTATTCTAAAATATGCCCTTGGAATCAATTCAACTTGATTCTTTAAACAAGACTTATGCAATTCGAAAAAAAAATACACACCTTTTACTTGCTTTTGAGGAGCTCGATATTGAAATTGAATTATCTCTATAATTGTGGATCCTCAATATCTGAAATTCAGCCCTATAGTAGCCCTCTAAAGCTTCTTTCAAATTCCATAGGTTTGATCTGATTTGGATTCTTCAAGGCAAAGTTATGTCCAATCTCCCACAATGACCCAATTTTTTACTTGTTCAGTAGAGTGAATTTGTACACCTTGCTGCGTGTCAACTTTTTCCTCCTTTGGCTCTGAAATTAGTAGAAAAAAAACTACATTCTATGTGCTTGTGGCCACTTTTTACATCATTCCAATCCGATGCTCAGGGAGAGAGCTATGAATATTTTCCCATGATCACCTCTTTGAGATGAAATTCAGAAGCCTCAAAAAACCCTAAATTCAATAGATCATATCTCTGAAAATATTGGGAACAAATATCTGAAAATTTTGGATGATGTTCCTTAGGATTGCGGCTTCTCCCTCTAAAAATTTCAACTTCTGACCCTTCGTAGAAAAAATGTTATTACGAAAATACCACGATGACCTATTTAGGTTAAATTCAGGAGCTTGAAAAATGACCTAACTTGCATGGATCATATCTCCGAAAATATTGTGAAACAAGCTCTGAAATTTTGTGACGATGTTCCTCAAGTTGTTGGCTTCACACTCTAAAACTTTCAGATTCTGAACCTTCGTAGAAAAAATTTTATAGCGAAAATTCCATGATGACCTGTTTGGAGTAGCAAAACCCTAGAATCTCAAAGCTCTGATACCAAATGTTGTGAAACCAACTCCAAAAATGGAAGAAAAGAGATATCAACGCCTTATAAATAAGCCACTTCGAGGGGGAAACCTCCAATAAATTACATGAAAGAACAATTCTTGGATGATTCAAATTACAAAACCTCCTTTATATATATATAGGAGTCCATGGGGCCACAATGTAATCCTAGCCGACCTAACAATAATAATTTAAGGGCACAATAATAACAATATGGGGGTTACAAGGGCACAATAATAACAATAAGGGGGTTACACTAACAACAATAAGGGACTATACTAGTAATAAAGGGACATAACACTCCATCATGTGTGGATTGAATGCACTACTTCCTCCATCACTTCATCATGAATTCTCTATGACCTTGCATTAGATTCCCTCCATGATCTCAGTTGACTACTTCAACCTCTATGATCTCTCTCATTAATGAGACATGATCACCACTCCATTCACATTAGTAGCTGCTCCACTACTCCATTATGTAGATCTATTCTTAATTAATCCACATTCACACATGAAAAGTAGATCTTTATTCATATTGAGGATTATGGGTCCCTACACCCTTTTATTTACTTAATTCATTAAGAAAATTAAGAACTCTAATATTCCAAATATCATGTGAAAATTTGGGAATATTACAGTCCTCCCTGGAAAAATGTTGCTTGTCCTCAAGAAACTGCAAAAATAGATGCAAAGCCATCTATTCCCCTCCAAATGGCATCGACATAAGGAAGGCACCCTCCATTTTCTGCAATGTGTCATGCATGTTTGGTTCCAAATTTGTCTCTCAAGAATGCATAGAATGACCTCCAACTGTAGAGTTAGATGCCCTCCTTCCACCATGAAGTACCAAGTGACAACCATATGATGTCCAACATCATCATTGATACATGATTTACATAAAATAAAGTGGTTCGTTCCACAAAGGGAAAGTCCAATTTCACAAAGCATTTCTTCATCCCATGTTTCATGAAGTAAATTGAGCATTGGCATGCCCTCATATTTAGCCCTGTTGGCCTTGTTGGATCAAAGCATCATTCCAACATTATGCAAAAGAAGAAATAGAGATATATGGGTAGACAAAGATGTCAAGCCATATTCTCCCAACAGTAACCACTGGAGTATGGCCCTTTGCTACCATCCTCCATCTCCCCCATGTAATATGGATAAGTCAAACTCCACTAAAAGCAACCAAAGAAACAAAATATCTTGCTGCCTTTTTACCTCCTCATGTGCATCATGGAGTAAAAACATAATGATAGACATGTGGAATGTCTCATCAGCCCAATACAAGTAAACACCATTAATACACATCATGAGAGTACTATGCCAAGTTTTACACAATACAAAACACATAGACATAGGGGATGTCATGTGATGACAAAAATCTCTCATGGTCAACCCAAATGAACATGCCTTATTCTGTAGCATAATATCATTGATATACAAGGCATGATTCATAAAAATATGAGCTATTGGGTGGTAACCATACTCACCCAAGAGCAGCCAGCGCAACCATGCCTCCTTCTTTATTACATGAGTTTTTTTCAATGCATGGATCAAAGAAATAGGAGCCTTTGGGTAGTAACCAAGCTCACCCAAGAGCAACCAACATAACCAATATTCTTGCTAGCCCATGTCATATATCTAAAAGTGGCCTTGCAACCCCTTACTTATCATTCTCACCCACTCATCCCAATGTCGATGATGAATGATGTTCTGCATAAACATGGTATCCTCCCTTTGTAGAATACCATCCACCTTAAAATGATGAAGAACTTTGCACTCCATGAAATTTTGAAGTGCACCTCCAATGAGATCTCTTAGTGAGACCTTCTTCTCATCAATGGCCCTTCAAAACCAATGAGGTCCTGGATCTGTTGTAGGTAGAATTTTCTCTTTGAGATGTGAGATGCTCATTGAAAAAGTGTCATCAAGAAAGGATAAAGATTCCTCATCTCAATATGTCTACCATTTATCATCTTTACCTCCATTTCTTCTTGATTGAAGCTACCTTCAGAATGCTCCAAGAATAATGGGGCTCCTTCATTATCACTTCTACTAAGTGACAACGATGTAGATCTGCAGATAATACATATGTTGTCTCAAAGCAAGGCACAATGCTGATCTTATAATCAGTAATTGTACATAGGATAATGCTCATCCAATTTTCTCAAATTCTACACTTCAACTCAAAGGGTTGAATGTATTTCATCAATGACAAACTGGGATAACTTTTCATCTCCTCCTTGATTAGATCAAGGGTCCTCTATGCTGTGATAGGTTGCTGCTTCAAATCAACATTTTTTTCTAACCCTTGGTTATTCATTGGCCCTAATGGCATGTCCTCATAAGTTTCAATAAGATCTACTGAAAAAATATGTGATGAATATGTATGCTTACCTATATCAACTGATGTGTGGGAACCTCTTGCAAGAACACAAGAGCTCCACCAACCAAGATAATGGTGTTTCCAACTACTGGTAAGAGTGATGGCTTCTCTTCTGCCAATGTACCAGCACTAGAATTTTCCTCCTCTTCCTCATGCATCTCCTGAATCATGCATGGGACTCTATGTGTTAAGAGCTCAAGACTATCTTGCAAAGTTGCAAGTGTCTCTTCTCTAGATGCAAGTACTTCTATAGTTGGTGGTGAATGTAGTAACTCTTTGTCCAGAGCAATAAGATTGACATCCTCCTTTGTTTCCTTAGGAAATGTCTCTATGTGGCTCATCTCTTTTTTTCTCAAATCAAACTTCTTCCTCAACTTGTGAAAGAAATCTGAATATTTAGTCACCTTTGCATGCTCCATGTGACCAAACCACAATCATTGGCTTCATCATAAAGATGAAGTGTTGTAATCTAGACAACCTCTTTTTCAGCCATAGGATGTAGCATGAAAAATGTATCTAAATCTTTCCTCCAAACCTTAACAATGCTTGAGGAATATCCATCAAATGTAGGCAAACAAAATCTATTGTGCCTCTTTCTCCTATTGCTGCTATAGGATCTTCTTTCTTCTTTGAGTTCGAAGAATTCTTGGAGAGTTAGACTCTCTTTGAATGCTCTAGGTTGTGCTTTGTACTCTTCAAGATACAGAATGAGAGTCTCATGAGTCTCAGGTTCTCGTCTTTCTTCATTGCTATACCATTCACCTTCTTTAAAGAAAGTGGGCATAGTAGATCTATGAGGAGATATATGATTCTTTGGTTTTCTTTGTTGCTAATAGGAAGTGCTTGGACCCTCCTCTTCAAATCTTCTTCTTGGATCCTCCTTTTGCCTTTCCCTCTTCATTTGTCTGACCTCTTTGGAGAGATCTTGCATGGATCCAAAGAAAGGAGTGGAAAAAATATAATCCTCCTTCTTGATAGATCTCATCTATCTGCTTCTTCTTTTGATACAAAACATGAAGTGTCCCCAAGTTGAGCCAAATATCATGCTCTGATACCACCGTAATATCCCAAAAGGAAGAATGTTGTAATAATGAAAAAAAATATAAGAACTACAAATAATTAAACAATAAATCTAAAGACAAAATCATAATATATGGAGAAGCTAAGCCTTTTTATTATATGGAGAGGATTCAATTACACAATGTACAAAATATGTAATATTCCCTTTTCAGGAAATTCTGCTCCATCGGGAATATCTTAAGATATTCCAAGATTCTAGCTCTGGGAGTATTAACAATCAACACTGAACTATTTTAGAGATTGACTATATGGGCATTTACTGGACATATCACCTTCACAAGGAAGGATGAGATCCAGAGGCTACCTGGCCCACTAGTAGACTTTACCAATAGAACTTGTCAAAAGAAAATATTTCCCTTCAAGGAATTTTTGCAACAGGGTCCATGAGGACGCTGTTTAAGGAGGCCAATGTGAAAATAAGCCATCCAGTGTTGAGATGCCTTAGAATATATCTGATACAAACTCCCTGCTGAATATAAGCCCAAATAAATAACCCTAAGGGGGTTATTCAGATCTCCCACCAACAAGTATACCGAAATAATGCTTAATGAGAGAATCTTCAACAATATTAAAACTTCAATATGTAACAACTGTGAAATAATGCCTCATGTAATGCAAGAAGAGTAAAAATCTGTTACATAATCTGCAACAGCAAAGATAATACAAATTCCTTGAGGAAAATACCTCTCAAGGTGAGCCTAAATCAGCCTCAAGGGGAAATGTACATAAACAAGAGAATACACTGCTACATAACCTAGCAACTCTATCACTGCGCAGTCTATGAGGGAAAATGATTGAAAAATGATATATATGAGATGATATAACAATGTGTGCTCAATTAAAGATGGGGGAGCAAGATTTCAACCCCAAAAAACATTATTACAACAATCCTCCAAGGGATTGTCTAAAATACATAAAATAGAAAAATGCCAAAGTTGCAGTGTAGTTGTTGCAACTCAAATACAATACAATATAGGAGAAGGAAGTATATGTTGCAATAAACAATGATAACTCCTCCAATAATCTCCAAAGTGAAGGGGTTGATCCCCTTATTGAAGACTGCACTCTCGAGTGCACAAAATGAACCCTTTGTGCATGCCACCTTTGAAGATAACGCTATAAGGGAAGGAGATTGCACTGGGCATGAGAAGAAACATATGGCCCAATGCCAAAATATGTAATATCAGCTCCGGTGTTTCCTTTGCAGATCTCATAGAGAAAGAGATGGCTCTTCCTCTACCAAACAAGCT
Source organism: Pinus albicaulis (assembly GCA_034641835.2). NCBI lineage: Eukaryota > Viridiplantae > Streptophyta > Pinopsida > Pinales > Pinaceae > Pinus > Pinus albicaulis. Next base: position 475,059,750 of record CM076582.1, on the reverse strand, counting down.
CCGGAAGTGAGATGATGAAGGTCCCCCACTGCAACACCAACAACTCCAGCGTTCTCTTGCTGCAAGAATAATGCAGTAGCTACAAATGAATGTTTTGGCCTCAATCCAAGATGTGAGGAACATGAAGAACAATCTCTCCATGGCCTTCCATGGGAGAGAAGGGCATTCCTAAACAGGAATCCCTCTTGTGCTAAGCAACACAAGCTTTCTCTGTTGAAGAGAGCTTCAACTCAAAATTATTTCTCCAAAGATGATCCCCAAAAATGGCTCTCCTTCATCTTTTATGCAAGGCATGCTTCATGGACCCCACTCACATTAGCGTTTCTCTCATTTCAAATTTCCCTCCATCCAACTACGCAATCTTCTTGTGCAAGCTTCCCCTCTTGGGTACGTTGTTGACTTGGGTCAACCATGGTCTAGCTCACTTTCTTTTGGCCCTTTTCACACTTGGGGCTACTATCTTAAGTCACTTAAGTGACTTTTTTCACCTTAGGAGTGTTTATTAAGTTGCTACATGGGTTCCCTCACCCATTTTATTCCTTTTATTAGAATAAAAGAAAAATTAATGTTCCAAATACTTTATTGAAAAATTTTGAACATTACAGTCCTCCCCTCCCAAAACTTGCTTTTCCTCAAGCTAGAGCAAGGATGAACTACAAAAAGTCCTCCAATCAAGGCATGGAGTTTGAAATATCCTCATGTAGATCCTCCATCCCCCAAGCAATCAACCAAGAAAAATGAGTCACCCTCCAACTAGGCAACTCCTGAAAGTACTCCTCCACCTTGTGCTCATGAGAAATAGGTGGGCTGAGTTTCTGAACTTGGTAATCTTCATAGCCTACCCCACACTGTCCTATGCTCCACTTATGATAAGTGTGGAGTGAAAGTTGAACTTGGGCTTCAATAGTGTTTCCCTCAAGAGGCAAGATGAAGTCTAGATACCCAAGGACCTCTCCTCCAATGCTGCAAATCAAGCTGGCCAAAATCATCTCATATGTGATGAGTTGGAATTCATCATCATATGGCATCCAAACATTCATATGGTTCACCTCATGGAAAAACATATGGCTGATCATGGTGACCATATCATCTCTCATACTCCCCTTGGAGTATGTGCTGCAAAAAGAGAAGAGGTCTCCTCTCCCAAAGGGCACATCCACCCAAGGAGTCTCTCCCTCCTCATGATACATATGGGGCTACTATTGATATATGGCTGAAATGAAATGGTCTTCAAAATAGACCCAAGCCACCCCATCAAACATAAAAACCATGAAGTGCCTCCTTCAAAGATTCAAATTCTCCAAATAACTCCTCCCACATGAAGGAAAGAGATGAAGTTTGGCAATCATGGGCTGCCCATTGCTTCTCCTGAAACATACAACATGAAAATTAGGGAGAATCACACTCCCAATGGGAATCTTCAAGTTATCTCCCCCCCCTTCAAAACAGTTCTTCCTCTGAACAACGTTCCACTAGCAAAACATGGAAGCATAAACTCATGAGAGCAAGGAGGTGAAATTTAGTTCCATGCATGGAACCAGCACAGGGCATCATTGGCCTGCCTCAAAATAGAAAGTAAAAAGTGTCTTTTCAGTCACTTTTTTGCTGCCACATTCATCCTTTAAGATGTGATCATGAAAACATACTTTGGTGCCAAAGGTGCACACCAAAATCCTTGTGGCTTTCCCCCACAATCCACTGTTAGAATAGCCATCATCTTTGCTGCAATAGACCATGAGCATACCCAAACATAGTGTGCAAGAATGAAATATCCCCCTTGATATAATATGCTACTCATTAAAATAATAGAGTGCCAAACATAAAGAAAATGATTACCTCCCTTATCATGTACTTGGCCTTTGAGCTAAAATGGCTCAAATGAAAAGTCCCTCTTACTGCAACATAGTAGGAGAGTGGTTGTGCCAACCATCACATCATCTCTTGGGCTATGCATCTATCCAACTGCTGATATACATCCATTAGAAAGCCCTCCCAAGTGGACTCCTCCATCAGTAAATAGTATGCATGTGAATGCATGGAAGAAGGATCCAAAGTTGCTGCATGTAGGTGTCTCTTCCTGTGCTTGTGAGCCTAATCTAAGAAGATCAAAACATAGCAAGGGATGATGCCATCCATTAATTCCTCATCCTCATCTCCTACATGCCTCCAAGATACATTACTTGTGAAGTGGTTTGAAGGACACTCCAGCAAGTAATCCAAGCTCTCAAGTGATAGCGCTGCTAGCCTTTGGAGTGGGGCCACTGTCATCTCAAAGCTCCCCTCTTTGACATGAATCTTGCCAAAGACTCCTCCCATAATGTTGCTACAAATATTGAGCCCCTCCCATGAAGAAGGTGCTGCTAGGGCATCCAAGATCAAAGAGCAATCCTTTTTCACCATGCTAGTGCCTCCTCTTGCTCCCACAACATCCAAACAAAATCTGAGCAGCAAGAATGTTTGCTGCTCCTCCATACTTCCACCATATCCGATCTGAAATGGGAACAAAATGAGTGGTAAGAGAAATTCCATCCCATCATGATGCACCCATACTCTCCCCTTTGTTCATCAAGTGCAATAATTGTGAAATGATCCTGGGACCTATGGGTTATGGATCTCCACATTTCTGCTGGGCACACTTCATCTATCAGGCTCTGTCCTTGGTGTAAGTATCCTGCCATTTGGTACCACTTTCACAAGAGCTACCATTGTCCCAAAATAGATTTTTCCTTTTTCATTTCATGGGACATTGAAATGCAACCTCCTTCATGAAAAAATTTCAAAACCCCACCCTCACATGTGATACATGGCTCATCAACAATGCATGAGGATGATGAGGGTTTCTTTCCTCAAAATGGCACAACGTAGTGAAAGTCTCCTGTTCTAGACAAACAACTTGCCATGGTATGTAATACCTCATGGCATGTATTGAACCAACAGGAAATGAAAACTCATGCATACCTTGATAAAGTTTGGAAGGGTCTTGAGTGCATGCAAGAGTTTCTTCCCCAAATGTGCTGGCTGCCTCCACTACTGGAGATGAAGGCTTCTCCTTCATGATAAAGACAGCGCTGGTATATGCCTCTCCATGCTTCTTCTCTATTTCTTTGTGAGAATAGGAAGTGCATGGTCCTTCCTCTTCTCCTTCTTCTATTTCCTCCACCTCCTTGGAGAGGTTCTTGCTGGACCCAAAACTAATGAGATCAATCCCATCCTCTGCATCATCTTGTCCTTTGCTTCTCTGAGATTCGAACTTCACAGGTTGAGCCAAGTTTGAAGCTCCGATACCACTGTAATATTTCTTTTCAGGAAATTCTTCCCCATCGGGAATATCTTAAGATATTCCAAGATTCCAGCTCTGGGAGTATTAACAATCAACACTGAAATATTTCAAAGATTGAATGTAGGGGCATTTACTAGACATATCACCTTCACAAGGAAGGATGAGATCTAGAGGCTACCTGGCCCACTAACAGACTCTGCCAATAGAACTTGTCAAAATTTAATATTTCCCTTCAAGGAATTTCTGCAAGAGGGTCCACGAGGACGTTGTATAAGGAAGCCAATGTAAAAATAAGGCCATCCGGTGCTAGGATTCCTTAGAATATATCTGATACAAACTCCCTGCAAAATATAAGGCCAAAGAAATAACCCTAAGGGGGTTATTCAGATCTCCCACCAACAAGTATACCAAAATAATGCTTAATGAGAGAATCTTCAACAATATTAAAAATTCAATATGTAACAGAAGTGAAATAATGCCTCATGTAATGCAAGAAGAGTACAAATCTGATACATAATCTATAGCAACAAAGATAATACAAATTCCTTGAGGAAAATACCTCTCAAGGTGAGCCTAAATCAGCCTCAAGGGGAAATGTACATAAACAAGAGAATACACTGCTACATAACCCAACAACTCTATCACTGCGCAGACTATGAAGGAAAATGACTAAAAAATGATATATATGAGATGATATAACAATATGTGCTCAAATAAATATGGGGGAGCAATATCTCAACCCCAAAAAACATTATTACAACAATCCTCCAAGGGATTGGCTAAAATACATAAAATAGAAAAATGCCAAAGTTGCAGTGTAGCTGCTGCAACTCAAATACAATACAAAATAGGAGAAGGAAGTAGATGCTACAATAAACAATGATGCCTCCTCCAATAATCTCCAAAGTGAAGGGGCTGATCCCCTTACTGAAGATTGCACTCTCGAGTGCACAAAATGAACCCTTTGTGCATGCAACCTCTGAAGATAACGTTGTAAGGGAAGGAGACTGTGCTGGGCATGAGAAGAAACATATGACCCAATGCCGAAATATGCAATATCGGCTCTAGGGTTTCGTTTTTTGATCTCATATAGAAAGAGTTGGCTCCTCCTCTACCAAACAAGCTCCAGAAGTGAGATGATGAAGGTCCCTCACTGCAACAGTAGCAACTCCAACATTCTCTTGCTGCAAGAATAACGTAGTAGCTGCAAATGACTACTTTGGCCTCAAGCCAAGATGAGGAAGATGAAGAACAATCTCTCCATGGCCTTCCATGGGAGAGAAGGGAATTCCTAAATAGGAATCCCTCTTGTGCTAAGCAACACAAGCTTTCTCTGTTGAAGAGAGCTTCAACTCGAAATTCTTTCTCCAAATATGATCCCCAACAATGGCTCTCCTTCATCTTTTATGCAAGGCATGCTTCATGGACCCCACTCACATTAGGGTTTCTCTCATTTCAAATTTCCCTCCATCCAACTGCGCAATCTTCTTGTGCAAGCTTCCCCTCTTGGGTACGTTGTTGACTTGGGTCAACCATGGTCTAGCTCACTTGCTTTTGGCCCTTTTCACACTTGGGGCTGCTATCTTAAGCCACTTAAGTGACTTTTTTAACCTTAGGAGTTTTTATTAAGTTGCTACATGGGTTCCCTCACCCATTTTATTCCTTTTATTAGAATAAAAGAAAAATTAATGTTCCAAATAATTTATTGAAAAATTTGGAACATTACAAAAGATGAGGGAATATAGCCCAAGAGATGGCCTAGAATCACCCTACAAACATGCTACAAATAGTATTGCATAATTGGTGAGCTTAAAGGAAGAAATACTATGCTATCCCTTTTGATGTTGATGTACATGGAGCTGTTGCAAAAGGAAATGTAGATCTATGGAGCTTAGGAGCTCTGATGATGCCAAGATTCAAGATCTGGCCAATGTGATGGGAACCTAAGATAACCTAGAAAGGATTTTCCAGATCTACAACTTTTGAAAATCACCCTCCTAGGGTTTGATCCTTTGACTACTGGGTTATACAGATCTGAAGCTAGATCTAATCCAAATATGGCTGCAGTATCATATACAAATAGATCTGAGCTTTAAGGGTTGATCCCTCCTTCATATCTACAAGCTAGGAGCTTGAGATCTTGTCTCCTCTTCTTCCTCCTTCAAGTTGCAGCAACTAAATATGTAGCTACTACAGAAACTGCGTTGTACAAGAGGAAGAGGCTCTATGCCTATTGAAATGTGCTGCAATAAGCTCCAGGTTGATGGAAATGGTGATGGAAAGGTGAGGGGATGATCCATCACAGGATTACTAGCTGAAGTATGCTATAGGGTAATATGCTTGGGTAGTGGTTATCGAATATCCCTCTCTAAGCTTTCCGGTGCTCGAGGCAAGTAGTCAGATTAACTGTATAGTTCACAAAGATACTACATATATGTTCAAGCTGATTTATATCAATTAGTAAAATGAGATGAGAGATTACCTCTTTTCTGATCTCGGATCCTTTGACAAACACTGAGCAACGAGGCTGAGATCCTCCTTCACTAGTTCCAAATTCGAGTCCTGTGATCAAACAAAGCACTCGTGTAATCTCTACCACAATATGCTATTTACTAACTCAAATCAACATATAATAAACATAAAATAACACAAATATAAGCCATTCATATCATGCTATATTAACAATTTGAAAATAATGACAATGTCAAAGCATAGAATCGACAAAATAGATACAGTTCTATTGATTTATAAAAAGGAGGATTACAATCGTTGGTTGGACCAAGCTCTCCTCAGTCTTCCAATCTCTCTCTCTCTTTCCTTGTATGTGATGGTGGTCAAGGTGGTAAGCTCTCAATGTCACTTCACCGATCCTCAACTACCATATAGTAAGAACATAACTTTGCTCCACATGTATTCAAAAAACCTTCGACCTTGGACTAGTAACCCACAACTCCATTTTATAGGAGATGGAGAGGGTAGATCTTGCCCAACTCTTTCAACCAGTCTAAAAAGGAAAAAACCAAGATGTTTCCTTAGCTTTACATGATTTTTCCTTCCTTGAGATTCTAGTTGCTTTTGGTAAGGCCTAATAAGAGGTTAGTGTCTTTCAGTTTCTATTTTGTACTGACTCTCCATGAGAAAAAACTGGGTTTGCCAATCATTTTCCGTGGAATTTTTCTTGTTTTATGTTTAAACACGGGTAACACTACCCTCTAGGCCAACTAGAGAGTTTCCCTAGTCACTAACGTGACCTTTACATGGATCAGAAGCATTATAACGCAGGTTAGCAGTTCCTGGGGTGCGTTACCTTGTCAGAAATAGGTTTTGCCTAGGTCACTTTCTTTCTTCCATATTACCTTCTCCTCTGAGCTGATGAGGAGGTCATTTGTCTCATAACATATGCCCCCTAAAGTGTGAGGTCAAAGATGAAGACGATGGCCGAAATACTTTATAATGTGTGTAGTAGAACTAGAGAGATTGGAGGACTGAGGAAAACCTAAAACAACAACATATGTCAGAAAATATAGTATCTGTCTTGAGTTAGGAATTCCCATGCTCAGTAGCTAATCAACCTGATTTCTCTAAAACAAAGATATGAACAGTGTGTCCACTGATAAGTGTAATGTGGAAGTATCTATCAGAATAGGATCAATACTGAAAAGTTGTCTCCATAAACGATATCGCAACTTGGGGAAGGAAACACAACTGTATTGATGTAACCTTCGCCCCAAGGTCTTGGCCACCGCTTCACTTAAACTGCATATTTCCTTACATGTGAATGGAGGATATGTCATCAAACATGTGGGAAATCGTCTGATTACTAATTAGTAATGAAAACTGTTAACAGACGTGAGGGTGGCCACCGATAATGATGATGTTCCCCAAGATGCACAGTACTAAATCTAGCAAGTGTGAATAAAAGGAGTTGATGTCAAACACTCATAGAATCATTCGATCAGGAGCCAATAATGAAGACCCCAATCAAATACAAGATGACCTACCACTGATGTCTGCAATTATCTGGGTACTAATGTGTCTCTGGGTCCACTTCCTAGATAAGATGTTGCAGTCGATAGGAAGAGACCTGTCAAAAGGTAGGCACTAAGGTGTCCTACATCAGTCAACATGAAATGGGAAGAGATGATGTTGTTTTTAATGGAGAATATGAAGAGTAAATGGGAATAACTAACGACAAATAATTTCTGGCATGATGATCGGTTTGGTTGATATGAGGAGCAGTAGATAGCGAGATATGCTTGAACAATAGAAGGCACTCTAACAAGATACTAGGCAGCTTAGGCTTAATTAACACCAAAGAGTATTTAGGATTTTTGACTAGTGTAAGAATACTGAGAGATGAAGGCTAAACTCATAGATGGTAGGGTTCGGATAAATGCAAAAGAGTTGTCTAGGAAGTGCCATGTTCAAGATTTTTGTTTCCAAATCATCCTTTCTTAAATGTAATAGAAGTAATATCCATTTTATCCAAATTTTTTCCCCGTCTGATTAAGTTTAACGAGTCCAGATGGGTAAACTCGGTAAATTTTTCATATTTAGAGAGTCTGAAAAATGTTGTAAAAGACAACTCTAGGGGGTACCTTTGTCATGTCTTGATAACTGGGCACGACAAAGGGAGAATGGTAAGCTCAAAATGGTTCATTTTCCATGAGTTAGTCCATTGAAGCTGGAAAAATGAGAAATCTATGTTTGATGGACATCTACCTCATTTTTTTATGAGTACGAGGAGACGAAGTAAACTCAATATTCTTTGTGAAATTTTAACGAGTCCAACAGTGAAAAACTCGATGCTCTCCATGAAGTTTTAATGAGTCACACAGAGAAAAACTCATTTCTCTTCGTGAAGTTTTAATGAGTTACGCGGAGAAAAACTCGGTGCTCTCCGTGAAGTTTTAACAAGTCACGCAGAGAAAAACTTGGTGCTTTCTATGAAATTTTAGTGAGTCATGCGGAGAAAAACACGGTGCTCTCCATGAAGTTTTAACGAGCCATGCGAAGAAAAACTCGGTTAATTTTTCTATTTAAAGAGCTTTGAAAAAGATGAAAATAATGGCTCATAGTATTCTATCATGGTAGTTTAACGAGCCCAAAAAAAGCAACTCGGGATTTTTTCAGTTTTATGAGATAGAAAAAAGTTCCTAAAAAGAAAGCTCGTTGCTTCTTCATGTTAGTTTTAACGAGCTTGAAGTAGAATGATCGAGGTTTTTATATTTTAACGAACTAGAAAAATACCATAAAAAGAATGCTCGATTCGGGATCAATTATTAGTCATATCTTCATATAGACATTAGAAAAATTCATTAGAACATCTGTAATCAAGAATAACAGTTGCGAAAAACATGCAGCAGGAATTCACTATTTTGTTAGACCAACTGAGTGGGTATTTTCCCCTAGAAATGGCTATAAGAATGTTGGAGACCCTCATTTTTACCGTTTGAATGCTGTGATTGAGCTTTGGGGTAAAAAAGTGGTGAAATTACTGCTGGCGATTGCGGACGATCCGGGAAACGATTCTTCCTTTCGCGAGATTCAGGTAAGAGATACAACCTCCTGCTATCATTTCATTGTGTTTTTTACTTGTTTTGCTGGTTCGAAATAGGGATTTTAGCAAGCCCTAAAAAATTTAAGTGGCTAACGTGGGCTAACAGTGCTTTGCCCATGTTAAACGCACCTCCCGTGAATAAACAGTGCGTTAGCACGCACTATTGGGCATTAGAGCCCACATTAGGTGCAATAAAGTTTTTAAGAAATTGTCGTTTATCATTTTGAAGCACTCCACACAAATTCTAATCCGTAAAAAATGCTGATTTGGAAGGTATAAAGCTGTTCATCATGAGTATCTGGCGAGAAAGGGAACATGAGCGAGAAGAACGTGAGATGTTCACCGATGCAGCTACATTTTTGGTTATCTGCAGATGTGGTTTGCTGAAGTATGCTCAATTGGAACTTATGAGGGGACAAGAGGGCATTCTGAGGTGGATAATACAATAGTGGGATGATCGCCAGCACGTCTTTCATATCGAGGGCAATGAGCTCTCGATTAAGAAAGATGACATCTATTTTTTGACTGGTTTGTCGTGTCGTGGACCAAGGCCTAACTTGACTGGGTCTAGGGTGGATCCTCATACTACTACTGACCTGATCCTTGCTCATTTCATATGCGATAATGAGGCAGTTAGAAACTGGGTACCTATTGCACAGGTGGCCACGAGACTGCTGAGGTCTCTGTTATGGATGATAGTTCGCTTGGTCGGGGCGAAGAGTTAGCATGTGGCCACCAAGGCCCAGTTGTTGTTAGCACTAGATTATATGCAGCCCCAGGTTTTTGACTGGTGTGAAGGTGTTTTCCGTTGGGTTCGTGCAGAGCTGACAGCGTGTAAGACCTGGACTCAGAGAGAGTTTGGTTATGGTACATTGGTTGTTTCCTTCCTACTAGAGCGGGTGCCGGTTATGAGACCTAGGATGATTACAGATGTATTGGGCCCATGAGAGCTGAGACATGCTTGATGGGCATCTTTGATACCGCGAACGGGAGAGGGTCTCGTCCATAATTTCTTTGATGATGGGTTCTTTGATTGGCTTAACCACCAGATCATCATGATTGAGGACTATCCCTATGCAGGGATGAACTTTACAAAAGATCCGGAGTTAGTGTTTCCCCCAGGCACTCAGTGGGGTCTAGATGGTAAGAGAAGGATTGATCAGTGTAGTTGGAAGAATTTTTTGTCTTTTGAATGCTTATGCAATTTTTTTGGTTATATGGGTGAAAAAATATTTTGACATGAAGCTTGTTTGCTTGAAACATATGTGGCACCTATTCACCCAGCTGGAGCCCCTCGTTATGCGCGGTGAGGACTGCAGCTACCTGGGGCTGGCGCAGCACCAGAGGATGCGGAAACTGCCAGAGAGAGTGATGATATCTAGATTTTTCATGAGCTTTCCAGAAACCTGGAGGGTTTAATCATGGGTGTACCACCTCTTCCTATGAGAGAGATTCCTGTTCTTCTGTAGCGGCATACTATGGGTGTGTCAGAGAGATACCTGGTGCCTCTTAGGAGGATAACTAGGGCATGAAGCCTATGGTAGTTTTGACTGACGTATGGTATGCCCATAAGGTGGAATATAACTTCCAATGCCATGTGGTTTTATGATTTCCTACTAACCAATGAATCATGGTTTTGAGGATGCCATTTATGGCTTCTACTTGGTCGTTTGGTTGTGGATAGTAGGATGAAGACTGTTAGTATGAATCCTTTGTCGAAGTGTACGAAAAAATACCACTTTAGCTACGCATAACTAATAGCCCTAACATCAAATGTGGCTGCCAATATCTTCAGATCTGCAGTTAGTTGATCAAGACAAGAGGCCCCGCCAAAAAACCGGATCTATGCATAGAAAGACATTAAGCGAGTAAAAGGACTGCTACGATACTATTCAATAGACAAGGCAAACGATTTTGAAAGATTTTTTGTATTAAGGGAACCTGGGAGGAAAACAAGAAGGTGTATTCAATTCTCCTCAATGGGATGGGTTCTTGGAAGTCCTCAACACTTCAGATCTAGAATTTCTCTCTCTTGTTGGTGTAGAAAACCCAGACAAAGATAGAACTCAAAGGGAGCTCACACATCAAATAATGAAGAATGTGACCAAGTGTATAGATCCAGAGTGATCTAATAGGCAACAAAAGGTGAAGAATGGTAGGAAAAACCCTCCTATTTATAACAAAATATTGGGGTCATTCTAGATCTTGGTGCATGATTAAAATAATGTTAACCAAATCTAGATCCACCTTTTATGGAATATTTTATTATATTTGTTGGAGGGAAAAAGTATTTGACTTGGGTCAAATCCCTTTATTTTTCAATAATAAATAAATAAATGATTTATTTATCATTTTAAGGAAGTGGTTGAAGGATAATCAAATAAATAATGATTTATTTAATTATTTGTGGATGATTTGGTCATATTTAACAAGGAGTATTATCTAAATAAGATTTAAATAATTATTCCTAGAAAATAATAAGATAAATAAAGGTTTATCTAATTAATTTCTTTGTTTTTGGGTTAAACATGACTGAGAATAATAATTAAATTATGGTTTAATTAATTATTCCATGAGGAAAATTAAACAAAATAGGTTTGTTTAATGTTTCCTTTTGGGGTTTTCTGTTTAGACCATAAACAACCTAATAAATGTGGTTTATTAAGTTATTTAACATAGTGAAAGCAATTTTACTTAGGGTAAAATTGGTCTTACATGGTGTACTTGGGTCCATCTAATGATAGTAGGTTAGATGACCAAAAAATGGTGTAACAGATTGCCCCCCAGCGTGCAAGTGTTAGGAGAAAATCATATGACCGAAGTACGTTGTAAGAACTCAATCACCAGACATCAAAAGGGAAGTCGGAGAGAGAGATGTAAGGTAGACTAATGTGCTGAAGAACTAGACCCTAAGGAGACGATACTTAACAGGTGCAACAAGTCTCTTTTTATGAGAGGGTACCTGTGCTAAAGGCGGTGGGGGAGGCATACCTATGCCCACCGAGACAAAGTACAAAAGAATAGTGTGTCCAGTAAACAAGGGACCAAACCATAAAGTACAACCGGCATAAACATGAGCCAGATAGAAATACAATGAAGGATCCCACATACATGCTGTGCCTGGGATAACAGCCAGGACTTATACAATAATATCTGAGTACATGAGATACAAATACAACCCAAATGCCCCCTATAAGCGGGGAAGGGCTCACAAAATTTGACTGATACATGCAAATCAAAGAGGCGCTGCAAGCGGCTAAGGCCGACATCATCAAATATATGGAGCTGCATCGAGGGCTGCAATGAAGAGGTCATCCGGGCATGTGGGGGGCTACCTGCAGGGCCACCCCCTCATGAGGGCTGAAACATCTCACACACACCCGGGAATCACCAAGAGCTGCTACTGCATCACTGAACCATCAAGTATATGGATCTTGATCATGCTGAAAGGAGCTGGAGTGGAGAAACAAACAAGTCAAAGGGAATGAAAGATCCCTTTGCCTGATCCGAGGCACCGAACAAGAGTGGAAGCTGGAACCAAGGTACACCGCCCTCTAGACCTGTCTTCTGGAATGAAGGAGCTGATGTCGACAGAAGGAGGTCCGCCATAGGTGAGGCAATGAGAGATCCTCAACTAAGGCACGAGAGAAAATAGTAGAGCGACGGATAGACTAATACCAATGATGATGGTGGAATGGAGGGGACTGAGTAGCGAATGGACGACTTCCCTTGCTAGAGCATAAAGGGTATGAATGACATGGCAGCGACTGACACAATATCATCAGGGATAAGGGACAGTGCGAATGAAGGCCATAATATGCGACACAAGAGAGAAACCAAGCAATGAGGGATGGAGGACTATAGCGGGGTACAAAGGGACTCGGGATAGACTCCATGAATGCGATGATGACTCCACTTGGATGCTCTAAACAAGGCCGACTCGACGGTGCTGCCACACAGTAAAGGTCCAATGGGGGACAATGAAAACATGAGTACAAGATGGTAACTCACGACAAAAATCAACACGAACAAAGACAAGTAAGGAGGCAAAGTGGTGCCCCAAGTACAAGTGTTCTAAGTGAAGAAATGCGATTTTAAGGAGAGGTGAAGTGACCCATCTTGGACAAAATGTGTCCTGGTGAAGTATCAAATCCGAAAAAACTAATAGATACCCGTTTGAGGGCTCGGTGAGAGCTTTCCAACGGTGCAGACGGTTTGTCAAACGGAGCTACGGTATGGTCGCAGTAGGCGAAAGAAGAAACAAGGGTTCTCTTTTAATAAGGCAATTTTCCCTCCAAATCCATTCATTTGCTAGTGTTGCTGTGGTGAATGTAGAGAGGAGAGAAGGCCCTAAATCTTTCGGTGAGCGTAGCGGACAAACCGACCATTGGAATCGAGATTCGTCAGTTGTAGGTAAGAGGCCTAACCTTACTCTTTCATTTTGATGGATTGAAAGTTCAGATTAGGGCCAAAATCTGCGACCTGGGACGCAGGTTTTGAGCCAAAAGGTGCGACCTATCCCAGGATTTGGCAAAAAAGTGCGACCTGGAAGATGAGGGGGTTTTAGTGTTGTTTGATGGCTGAGAGTTGGGTTTTTTGTGTCTGGTTATAATATTCCCTATCTGTAGGCTGACAAAGATGATGTTTTTGTGGAGATATGGCAGATATACAGGTGAACTGGAGAGAGAGAGACCTGGGTACATTACGGGTAGAGATCTAGGCAGATCAGGGTGTCCGTCGTGTGTTGGCCAGGTTTGGGGTTCTGAATTTTTTTGAGAACCCTTTGATGAGAGCTGGAGAGCCCTGGTTGGCCCGGATTATTAGTTATTGGGATCCAGAGCATGAGGTCTTTGTAGTGCAAGGGCACAGGATCGAACTGACAGTCCAGGATGTGTATTTCCTGACAGGTCTCCCGCCACTTGGGATGGTGGGCTCTGCCGGCCGGTGTTACCGCGGGGGCGTAACATCATGGAGTATGTGGAGAGAGCATTAGGCAAGATTCCGAGAGTCAAAGGGACACGGTCGTCGAGGACCTAGGGCGGGGCCGGGGGTAGGCTGCGGCGGTGCGCGGATCCTAGGCGACCCGGCGTTCCATCACATCCTTTGGGGAGTAGATGATGATTGTGGAGAGTGTGTTGAGTGGGACCTACTATGGGTGGGCCCAAATGATGTTGGTGTCGTTAAAATGACAGCTGTTGCTTTGCAAGCGGCAAGTGAACCACGATTGCTCGTATGGGACTTTATTGTGCTCCTTCTTTTTTGAGAAGATCCCGACCTTAAGACCTCATTTACAGCTCCCAGATGGGGGCCCGAGAGAGCCCAAGATGCGCCGATGGGGGCGACTACTGTGCAGAGGAGGAGGAGGGGCGGTCAGACGGGTGTTTCGACCTGAGTTCTTTGCCCATTGGGATCAGATGTTGTTATACATAAATGACTATCCATATAGTGGGATGAGTTATTGTGGGGATCCAGACCTACCATTTCTGCCTGGTCGAGTATGGGGACCCGATGGTAAGTGACAAGTGACTACTCTTTTTTGGGCATGTTAAAGTTATTGAATAGTAGATAGGGTACTGATTCATGTACTTTTGGTATGCAGATATAGCTCCGGTAAAACTGGCTAGATATATGGGACGAACGGTAGCATCAGGAGCTACAGGCCCGAGTGGATCGAGAGCGGCGCATAATGAGGATGTGGCCGCCCTCCTAGAGGACATCCGCCGTAGATGTGAGAGGTTGCTGACTGGTGTTTCAAAGTGCTGGTGGAAAGACTTAGACGACCAATACATAGAGCCATGTATTGGTCTACCTTCGGAATGGCGAGGTGTCATGTGGCGCATGGCTATGGCCGGTTAGGGGATACGTGATTTACGAGAAATTTCTTTTGGGAAGCGAGCCACATTGGCTTACTATCGCGGATAGTGATTAGGTGTGGGACAGGTGGTGCCCCCTAGTGTGTATGTAGGGACAGATGGTGTCCCTAGTTTTGAGTTTTTTGTAACATGCTATGGGCATGTCATATGTATCAGAGTAGATGGACTCTAAACACATGTTTTGTGACACATATTATGGATATGCATCATTTTTAATGATTATGAATGTTATTGTCTTGTATGAAATGCGTGTGATAAATAACAATCTAGAACATGGTTTGCAATACTATCTACGTAACAGCCCTTTGTCATAAAGTGTGGATTCAGAGAGATTGTGGTTTCAAAACACGTATCAAGAGTTTCACTCGTAAATATGGCTCTAAATAGCAGAGTTCTTCACTACGATAAACACCATTAGTTGCATGACAAGAAGCAAGGGAATCCAAACGAACATGCGGATGGAGGATGTGATGAAAGAGGGCATCGGAAAGAGACCACGCACTGCCATCATATTCGGCTGATTGTTGGTGGCGAGTGTAATGCGGACCCCATTTGAGAGCACAATGGCATGCAAGGGGGTGAAAACGGCCCCAACCCTGGGGCTGAATTCGGGAGTAACGACTTTTTTTCCTTCGACGTATTTGATATAGGGTGGGGACGGGAGGTCCTGCGGAATAGTGTTACAAGACAACAAATGGGGGGGAGAAGGGACAATGACGGTAGCGTGAGTGTATAGAAGACATCGAGCGGCAACTGTGGGAGGGAGTGCGATGAGCAGAATGGCTATGACTCATATAAAAACTAGAGGGTGGTATATGAGGGCTATAGGAGGTATGGCGGGGACTCGGGCTGCGGAGGTCAACAGAGATACGGGTGGAGTTATCTCGTGTATGGGAGGAAAAGAGGGGGTCAAGGGTGGAAGGGACATCACATGACACGGAAAAGTTACCTAAATCATCCGTGGGGGAAGAAAGACTCGCATACGGATCGTCACGGGGAATGACAGAAGAACAGGGAAACAAATGGTTAAATGATGTTGAACCCAGGGTGGTCGCTGAAAGGGGATCGAGTGAAACAACAAGGGAGGATTCAAGGGGAATGTTCTCCAAGGGTCTCACAGAGGATGATAGGTAGAGGATGGTGGTAGTCGACTCCGTCATCTGGACATCAGGGGGGGGGGATGTCAATGGGAGCGGGGGGATCCTCAAGCTGTCCTGAAGCATAATGCGCAAGTATGGGAGAGGCAGACTGATTTTTTTCAACCTCATACTATCGAACTACTTCTAAAGAGGTGCGGTAATGCATCAGGTGAGGACAATGGTGGGAATAATGGCCATGGACACCACACAAAGCACAGGGTTTGCTGGTGCGAATAGTTTTTGGGTTCTTGGTTACGGACGAGGACGGGAGAGAGGGGTCAGGGACCGTAGACTCAGGGAACGCGACTTTAACCATGGGTTGAATGCGGGGCAATTCGGGACAAGTATGGGTGGCGTGACCGACGACATCACACAAGGCGCAAGGCTTGGCGGGCGGAGGAGGAACCGGGTCAGTCGGGGTGACTTTGTCTTTGGATGCCCCCTTATGAGCTTTGCCTTTCTTTCCTGGAGCTGTCACCACAGGGGTAGGGTCTTGGGGAGGTGTAGGGGGCATGGTAGCAATGGAGGAAGCGAGGGGGACCAGTTGAACCGGTGTCAAAGCAAGATAGGGTTTGGGGTGACCAGGAGGGGTAGCGGCTGGAGGGTCAAGGTACCAGACGGGTATACCCAGGGTCAGGTTAGGGAGAGAGAGGGTGGCCATGACGGGGACTGAATAGACTCCGGGAGGGGGAGCCAGGAAAGGTATCTAACTAGCGGGGTAATGATCGGGAGGGCAGCCCGAGATGATTGCATCATGCAAACATTCGATAAGCTGGGATCAGAGAGATGAGGAGGGGGGAGACCAGGAAAATTTCCAAGCAGGGAGGAATCTTTGTAGATGCCGGGGGAGACACTGGTCAAGGAATTGACGATTTTCTTATTGGCTACAGAAGAGATGGTCGTCTCCGGGGAGGTCTAAGACGGCGGCTCATGGTAAGTCAACGGTCAATGGTGACTATCTTTCCATTGTGAGGAAAAGACATCTTGTGAAAAACCGCGGATGGGACAGAAGACATTGCATAGGTGTAGTTTCGCCCCAATAGAATGTTGTAGTCTAGCGGGGCGTCGATGACTTCGACGTCAACGCAAACGGTCTTATCGGCAAGGGTGATAGGACAATTGCGAAAAAGGCCAATGGGCTGGTAGGCGTGGCCGTCCCACGCTCGAAGGGTGATCGTGGAAGGGGCAAGCTCAGGAGATCCGAGTTCCTTCCAAACCGAAGTGGACATCACACAGGTGGATGCCCCCTCATCAATTATACACCGAGAAACGTTGGCATTCCGGATTTTGACTGGGATTTGGAAGGTGACAGAAGCAGGAAGAGGGGGATTCTCTGATTGATGGGCATCGAAAAAATCATTTGGTCATCAACAGGATCTATAGCTCCCACGAAAGATAGCAGAGCCTTCTTTTGGGAAGGGAATGACTGGAGGAGTTCCAAAGTGGAAATGGTAGCAGGAGAGTGCGCCAAATCATCTACAATGCTATACGAATGAGCAGCTCGACCAGAAGCAGCATTTCGACGTAACGGTCCTTTGGGAATCGTAGTATGGACCTCAACTTTGGGTTGAGGGATATGTAGGGGACCATTGGATGTCGAAAGAGGCTCTGTAGAATCAGAAGAAGGGGACTTGGGGGCAGACTGAGTGGGAGGCTTGGGGTACTGGCGAGACCGAGTTTGAAGGTGAAGGTCGACGGTTGTGGAAGGATCAGAGTTCATCATGAGGATCTGGTAATCGGAGGAACCAAAAAGGGAAGGTGGAGTGGCGACCTGTCCGTCAGGTGGTTGGGTAGCCACGAATCCTTGCTGAGGGAAAGGATTAGTAAACACAGCTAGTTGAGTAGTGTCCACATTAGGGGGAGCATGAGGGGAGGCATGTTGTCCTCGCAATGTGGCTTGAGACTCCCACATCTGCCGCATCTGTGGTAAGAGGGGACAATCGTGGGTGTAATGACCATAAACACCGCAACACAAACAAGGCTTATTTGTGCGAAGAGGCCTGTCCGGCTTGGGCTGAGTGCCCTGTTGCTGGTTAGCAGTGTTAGGGTCAATACCTTGAGGATTGGGTCCATGAGTACCAGGGGCAGATTGGTTTGGATTGCCTCTCCTCCTTCTTTGAGAACAAGGGGGATTAATTGCGCCCTGCTGTGCAAATACTTGCCCTGGAGGGGCCTGTAGGTGCTGTTACGGGGTTGGAGGAGGCAAGGGAGATGGAAGCGCATATGCTGGAGGAGCTGGCGCACCAGGCTGCGGATAAGGGTAATGGTTAGGTTGGGAAACATTGAGGTAAGCAGGAGGTTGGGCAAAAAGATGAGGCATGCCGTATCCTGGATACATGCTACGTGGAGGGGGAAAAGTGATAGAGGTGCTGGCCCCTCCCTGAGGGAGACCATAGCCCATAGGAGGTTGAACATACGGATGAGAAAGGGCTCCAACGATACCGTCGGCAGAATGAGATGCCCCTGGGGCATTAGCGCCTCCGGGCTTGGGGAGGTCAGGAAGGACGGTATAAACATAACCAGACTGAGCATAGATCAGGTCATATTTCAAGGCTATTTGGAGGGCAACTTCTTTGGTTTGAGGGAAATGGGAGGCGACATCTTTGCCAATGGGAGCTAAGAGAGTGCGAAGGAACCAGTCCATATAAACCCGATCTTCGAAGCGGGGAGCTCGACATAAGCTTCGTCTTCGTCGCCATTCCTGAACATGAGTGGAAAAGCGGGTCGAAGAGGTTTGCTTAAAAGAGGTCAAAAGCTCCGTACCAGTATCGTATCAAAGAGGGAGCTGGAAATAAGATAAAAAGGCTTGGGCAATGGTCGCAAAGGTGGTATGGGAAGAGGTGGCTTGGTCAAAATACCATTTAGAAGCTTCGCCGGTAAGCGTGCGTTGGAACAACTGAAGACGGATGGAATCATCGGTAATGGAATTGGAGGAACACCACATGTGGAAAGATCGGACATGGTTGGTTGGATCTTCTCCAGCAAGGCCTTCGAACTTAGGGATGTCGGAGGGGAGCTTGGTTTGCATAGCAGGCCAACCAACATCGTGGTGGATAGGGTCATTGATAAATTGATTGAAATCGGGGAGGCTGAGGCCTGCGATGTACAGTAGCAAGGGTGCGGCCGAGGTAGTTCCTGTGGCAGTTCCGCTAGTAGCAGTTCTGGCATTAGGGCCGGGATTACCGCTAGCGTTAGGCCCTAGACCAGACATAGTGAAGGTCACAGGGGGAGAACCAGAAGTAAAAGGAGAACCCAATGAATTAGAAGAGGAGTCGGAGTGTGGACTCGGAGGAGGACTGGCTCGACGACGGGGGGATGGAGCAGGTCGATCGACCGGAAACTGAGGGTGAAGGCCAAGAAGTCTCCGGGAAGCACGCCTTGGGGGTGCAATGGTGACAACACAAACACGGCATGAGGGGAAGAAGAATGACCGATAAAGGTAGGGAGGTGCAGAATCAGGTGATTACAATGTCAAAACAAGGGCAAAAAGGTGCAGTGTCAATTGTTTTTAAAGTCTTTGCCTGGCAGTGTAAACCAGGCTCTTCTTCGCTTAGGGTGAGTGTGTGGCATGCATTAATTTTAATTTTTAAACCCTTTTCGTTTTGAGATCAAGAGAAAAAGTGTGCTGCGTGACTGAAAATAATGCTACAAAAACAATATATAATACTGAAATAACAGAAAATTAACAGCTACTAGTTCATCGATTCAACCCAAGAAGGCGGGCCTCTCAAAACTAATCTAAAAGAGGGAAAAAATATAGTTAACACACAATAAAAAAGAGGCCAATAGGTCTAGGGTCAAGAGGGATAGGGATCTAAAGGAGAAAGCTGCTGAAAAGAGGTGCAGATCACAGCCAAGAGGCAGAGGCAAGGTGGCTGGAAAAAAGGAGGAAATCAGCAAAAAGTAGAAAGGACAGGGAGGAGGTCCTAAAGGGAGGTCCAAAAAAAACTACAAGAGGTGTTTTAAAAGGAAGAAGAGCTGACTTAAAGGGATCTGAGAATGAGGTATCAGATCTAAAAAAGGGAAGGCTGAAACTCTAAAAAAAACAGATACCTGAAACAACTAATAATCTTCCACCAAAAGTGGAGGGTACTGAGGCCCTAGGGGGCTAGGTTCCAACTTAGATGGGCAAAAAAGATCAGAAATAGGTCCAAACGGGCTGAGACAAAGGTTGGAAAACCCTTACAGAAGCTTCAGCAAAACCTAGAAAAATTGCAGAAAAACAGCAGAAAAAAGCACAGGTCGTAGGTTTTGACCTGTTTTCCTGTTCAGGTCGCAGAAAAGGGGCTGAAAAGTGCGACCTCCAACTCCGGTTGTCTCGGCGGAAGATTTGGGGAAAATTTTCCGTCTCAGTTGCGGCTGATGTCTGTCATCTGCGCAATAGGGCCAGAAACACGTGGAAGTTAGAAATTTTAATGTTTTAGGGTTTTATAGATGAAAAACAACATAAAAATAGGAAAAAAAAAAGCTGAAAAGAAACCCTAGGGTCTGAAGTAGTTGGATATGCAGGAATATGAAAAATGACAGCGGTCGTAATTGAAAACCCGTGTGGAGTCGCCAATTGTTAGTATGAATCCTTTGTCGAAGTGTACGAAAAAAGACCACTTTAGCTACGCATAACTAATAGCCCTAACATCAAATGTGGCTGCCAATATATTCAGATCTGTGGTTAGTTGATCAAGACAAGAGCTACAAAAAACCAGATCTATGCATAGAAAGACATTAAGCAGTAAAAAGAAGGGTTTGCTCCACATATTCAATAGACGAGACAAGAAAAATTTTTGAAAGAATTTTTTGTATTAAGGGCACCTGGGAGGAAAACAAGAAGATGTTTCCAATTCTCCTCAATGGGATGGGTTCTTGGAAGTCCTCAGCACTTCAGATCTAGCATTTCTCTCTCCTGTTGGTGTGGAAAACCCAGACAAAGATAGAACTCAAAAGGGAGCTCACACATCAAATAATGAAGAATGTGACCAAGTGTATAGATCCAGAGTGATCTAATAGGAAACAAAAGGTGAAGAATGGTAGGAAAAACCCTCCTATTTATAGCAAAATATTGGGTCATTCTAGATCTTGGTGCATGATTAAAATAATGTTAACCAAATCTAGATCCACCTTTTATGGAATATTTTATTATATTTGTTGGAGGGAAAAAGTATTTGATTTGGGTCAAATCCCTTTATTTGTCAATAATAAATAAATAAATGATTTATTTATCATTTTAAGGAAGTGGTTGAAGGATAATCAAATAAATAATGATTTATTTAATTATTTGTGGATGATTGGTCATATTTAACAAGGAGTATTATCTAAATAAGATTTAAATAATTATTCCTAGAAAATAATAAGATAAATAAAGGTTTATCTAATTAATTTCTTTGTTTTGGGTTAAACATGACTAGGAATAATAATTAATGGTTTAATTAATTATTCCATGAGGAAAATCAAACAAATATAGGTTTGTTTAATATTTCCTTTTGGGGTTTCCTATTTAGACCATAAACAACCTAATAAATGTGGTTTATTAAGTTATTTAACATAGTGAAAGCAATTTTACTTAGGGTAAAATTGGTCTTACATGGTTTACTTGGGTCCATCTAATGATAATAGGTTAGATGACCAAAAAATGGTGTAACAAAGACTGATCTTGTCGAAATCCTAGCATGGAAGTTAATTCTGTCATCATATGGTTCTGAAAATGTGATCCATGATCAGTGACTATTGAAAGGGGTACTCCAAAACGACAGATAACCTGATTGAACAGCAACAAAGTGGCAGTTTCTCCATTGACTCTGAAAGTGGGAATGGCTTTTGCCCATTTCGTAAAGTAATCGACCGCCAGGACGATGTAGTTGTGTCTGTCGAATGAAGTGGGATTGCATGTAATGAAATCTATTCCCCATTTAGTGAAAGGACCAATGGAGATAACTGGGTGGAGGAGGGCGGGGTGAGAATGCATTTTCATTGTGAAAATTTGACACGGATGGCACTTCTGGATGGCTATGATGTAGTCTTTAAACAAAGTGGGCCAATAATAGCCTGCACGCAAGATTTTCTGGGCAGTAGCTATGCCAGAAAGATGACCGCCACACGCCCCTACATGAAAGTCATTTAAAATGTGTTCCGCTTTTTCAATAGTGAGGCAACGCCGAAGAATATTATCGACACCATGACCATATAGTGTATCATTGAGTATGAGGTAGTGTTTCACTTGGTGGTGAATATGACGACGGTCGTTCGATGTGAGAGTTGGGTGGAAGTGTTGAGTTTGGAGGTAGACCAAAATGTCTCCATACCAAGGATCAGAAGAATCGACTAAGCAGATAGATTCATGAGGAAATGGATCATGAGCTACATCTCCTGGGTCGATTCTGGGATGATCTGACAATAATTCGATGAAGACTAGAGATTTCTTTGCTTTGGCAGTAGTGAAAACCATGTCAAATTTTTGGAGGATCACTATCCATTTGGAATATTTTCCTCTGATAAATTGGCGAGACAAAATGTGTCGCATGGGATTCTCAAAAGCAATAACAATAGTCTGACGTAGTAATATATAGTGTCGAAGTCGAGTGGCAGCAAAGACCATTGTGAGGGAGAGTTTTTCCACATGTGAGTATCATAGTTCAGGTCCGATGAGACATTTTGACAAGTAATATATCACATGTTCACTATCGTCATTGTGAACTTGAACCAGAACCATGCCAAGTGAGGATGGTGAGGATGCCAGGTAGAGGAGAAAATCACATGAATAATTGGGGGCACTAAGAAGTGGGGTAGAAACGAGTGCTCATTTCAAGGTGTAAAAAAAATGTTGAGCTTGGTTATCCCATAGATATAGTGTTCCCTTCTTTAATAATTGCATAAATCCTTTCGTCATCTCAGCATAGTTCACGATGAAACGATGTAAAAAGTTTGCCTTCCCTTGCAAACGTTGGAGTTGAGGGATGGATTGTGGTGCGGGAAATTCAACGATTGCTTTAACTTTATCGGGATCAACCCAAATCCCTTTCTTGGAGACAATAAAACTTAGAAGACGTCTAGACTCGACAAAAAATGCCCACTTATGTGGATTTAGACGTATATTGTAGAACCTACACCGGGCGAAGATTTGTTTTAGGTGCGCGAGGTGACGAGATCGTTTTGTGGAGTGAGCCGGGAGGTCATCCAAGTATGCTTGTACAATATGCCTAATGTCATGAAAAGTGTAGTCCATAGCCCTTTGAAAAGTTGCTCTAGCATTCTTTAGACCAAATGGGACTTTACGATAAGCAAATGTGCCCCAAGGACAGATGAAAGCAGTTTTATGTTGGTCATATTTTTTAATCGCAATCTGGTTATACCTCGAGAAACCATCCATAAAAGAAAAAGACTCACATCTGCTGCAATCATCAAGGATCGGATCTATGAACGACATAGGATAATTGTCTTTTGGACAAACAACGTTTAGATCGTGATAATAAACACAAATTCGGATGGTGCCTTGTTTTTTGTCTACGAGGACCAGATTGGAAATCCATTCTGTCAAAGGAACGTGATAGATGAAACCAACATTCAAAAGTTTTTCTACTTCAGTTTTTATGGCGGCCACTTTGCGTGGGTGGACAGGTTGGAGTCGCTGTCGAATAGGTTTATCATTTTCATAAACTTTGATTTCGTGCTCAACTATAGATGAATATATGCCGGGAATTTCGTCATAAAACCAAGCAAACACATTCTGGAATTATTTAAAGAGGGATGTGAAGTGTGAAATTTCCTCTGGATTGCAATATGCTCCAATCTGAATGTTTTCCATGATACCCATTTGACCGATATATCTATGAGCATTTTCTTAGAAATATTTCCCATTTTCCCTTCCGAATCGATGGTTTGAACAGTTGTGTAAATGGAAGGGACCATCTCAGGTGGGTCAAAGGATGGGATTTGAGTAGTTATCACGTCTGAATCAAACATCGAAGCACGATGGTGGCATTCTCCCCAAGGTTGTTCTTCTAGAGACATGATCTCTCGAATAGCTTCGTCCGTAGGTAGGATTGCATCGAGGAGATATTTAAAAGGAACTGTGATGGGTATGGAGTTCATACCATTGGTAGAAACCATATCCATGGAGGGTTCAGATGTAATTTGGATGATTTGGTAAACCAACTCGACTGGTGAGAGTGGCATCTAATCTCCATAGGAATCAATGTATGAAGGTGTCGGTAGGATCCATGGGTCAATAAAGCCATTCAATGTGGTGGATATCATTGCAACTATATTTGGAACCTCTGGCGGCGGGAGAGGAAAACAACCCATTAGGGAAGATGCCTTCAGAAGACAGGTGCCAATACTAACGTATGAGTCATGAATGCCTCCTATTAGGGGTACAGTGATACTTGGTAACGTGGCGTAATTAGGGGTGAAAAAGGATAACTTATCCACTCTGACTATTTTCCCATCCAACGGAAAGAGGGCGAGTTGGAAAACGGAAGAAAGAATGGCGGTCATCGCATATAACCAAATGCGACCCAATGATAGATTATAGTTAAGATGACGATATACGACTTCAACATCCACCGTTATCGTTTTCCCACTAAGTGTAATGGGAAAGATAGAAAGGTAGCCTTTTGGGAGGAAAGTGTGGTTATCGAAAGCTTTGAGGGAATTCGACGATGGAGACAAAGTGGAGAACCCAAAGCAAGCCAACAAGTAGTTGACATAACACAGGTCGAATCACCTTCATCAATGACAGTACGATGGATTGGTCTCCCTTTCGACACAACTTGTATCTGGAATGCAAGTTAGTGTCAGAGGCAAGGTTTAGATTTCTCCATGTCAAAAATAGCTAGTGTAGAATCCTGGGAGTCAATCCCACCAATGGTCCAAAGCAAGGCTTTCCTTTGTGCTGGACAATTTTGCAATACTTCGAGAGCATACATGGCTAATGGTGCCTACGCCAAATCTTCTACAATGTTGTAGTTTTGGGCAGCATGTACAGAGGTGTTATGAGTCGTGCGTCGAAGTGTCCCTTTGGGGGGATGAATCGCGGGGTCAGCAGTAGGTCATTCGATATGCAAGTCGTTGGGCGGCAGTGGATTTGAACTGGTACCAGGTTCTTGAGTATCTATGATAGGATTTCCATAAATTATGGCTCGTGTCTGAAGTTCAACACTTTCTATGCCATAAATGGCAGATGATCCTTCACCAGAAGGATGTGAACCACCATTTCCCCTTTGTGGGGGTTGTGGTAGGTTTGCAACCATGTGTTGCTATTGCTACTGTGGATTAGGGAAGGGATTATGTAGGATGAAAGGTGTCCTCCTAGAGTCCTTGTTTGCGATAAAATCTGTGCATTCCTGCAGCCAAGGGCATTTGTATGTCAAGTGGTCCTCTACACATATTTTGCAAGGAAATTTCATGGGGTTTTCCTTCCATTTTTCATTTTTAGTAGTGTTTTTCTGATTTGGATTATTTTGATGGTCCGACTGCTCCTCTGAAGAAGATGTCTTTTTCTTGTTCTTCTTATTCTTTCCGCTAGGTTTTTGAGAAGTTTGCACAAAATTTACCTTAGCGGTAGGAAGAGTAGTCGATTGGTTAGGGGCAGTGGCAGCCAAAGATGGTTGGGAGGTTTTCCCTCGAGACTGTTTTGTGGCTACGCCAGAGATTGTGCCAACAAGATCATCGGCGTGGACTCTGGGTTTCTGAGTAGCAGGAGAATTTGGATTAATAGGGGCATGGGGGAGTAAATCATATAGTGTGCCAGATTGCGAATAGATTAAATCTAAATGCTAGGCACGAAGAATGGATTGATCTTTTGTGACCACACCAGATAGGCCAATGTATTTAGCTAGGGTTGGTAAGAGAGATTTACAAAACCAATTAGCTAGGAGATGATCTGGGATTGGCGCATTGACCAGCCTCCTCCTACACCTTCATTCATGAATGTGATCGGAGATGTGGGTGGCGGTGTCTTGGCGCAGCAAGGTTAAAATTTCTGTACCAGTTTCAAATCTAATAGGTAATTGAATTTTTTTTAGAAATTCCATAGCTAAGGAGCCAAAAGTGTTGATGGCGGTGCATGGTAATTCAATATACCACTTGGTAGCATTGCCAGTGAGAGTGTGAGGGAACATACGAAGCCGGATACTATCATCCACCATGGAATTAGATACAGACCATAGATGAAAGGTGGTGATGTGTGAAGTCGGATCCTCCCCTTGTTTTCCATCGAATTTCGGAATGTCAGACGGAATATTTTGCGGAATTGGAGGCTAGAGCGAGTTGTGATGGATGGGTTCATTAGTCAATTTATAGATGTCAGGGATGTCTAGAGCTACTAAAAATGGAAATTGTGTGTTTGTCCCCTGATATAGCCAAGGAATTATTGGCTGACTATTTGGACCATAGGGTCCGCCAATCAATGTGTTACCAATAGGATAAGTAGGACTTTTTTGATAAAATTTTCAGGTGGGTGGAGGTGTAGGGATATATGGTTTCTGTCTGTAGGGTATATTGTATTGTGGGGCGAAAGGTTGGTTGCCCCCAGGATAAAAGTACCCCTCTTGTCCAGATGGATGTTGGGGTGGATTGGCCCATATGGACGCAATAGAGCCAGCCAGAGTGCATAATTAAGCAACTGTATGGATCCTACACCGAGATTTCGACCACTTAAGGGAATAGTGTTAACAATAGGTATCTGATTTGTCCTAAATTGCAGGGGTAGTGAAATGTTCCCTATTATTTGCGTGTTGGTGACACTGCCCCTAGTATGGAGGCCAATGGGTTTGAATTCAGCAAAGGATTCTAAATGAAAGGGTTGCTAAAAGGAACTGAAGTAGTCCCACTCGTGGGAGGGGGAACTGTGGGTCTTGTTGTGGTCACCATAGGAGTAGATCCCGAAGGACTCGAGGATCCACTAACAGTTGTGATGACTATAGGGTGGGGACCAGGTAGAGGTTGACTACTGGGGTTACCAATTATTGGTATAGAAATTACTACCGGCGGGGAGGGTGGTGGCAAACCTGGGTTGGTTGCCATGGTACCAACCTCATAGGTGCCAGTTGTGAAATGGACATTGGTGTGGCTGAAGACATTTCTTGCCGTGTAATCTAAACTATCATAGGTGCCAACAGATTAGTGAGTGGACGATTGTAAGGAGGTACGATGCCTTCTATAAAAGGCTCCTCTGGAAATTCTATGTGGTATGGGGCTATGTGAAAATTAGTGTTTATCAATGGAAGGCACGGGTTCACCAAGACTCAGTTCTTCCTCCGGTGTCAAAGGAGGGAGACCTTGTTATTATTGAGACAGACGATGATGGTCAGAAGATGCCACGGTGACCTGTTTATTTTAAGAAAATTTTAATGATTTGTGATGTATTATAAAGTCTCAGTGACAGTAACCACACACCTAAAAAAGAAAAAAGAAACAAGGACTCTCTAAAGATCAATCAACAAGCAACCAAAATAGGGTTGCCTGTCTGAGTACTATCGTTTTCTGGAGATGAAACCCAGTATCACAATAGCATACAGAGAGGGTTGGTCATAAGTATAGTTATGGTTACTCTAGACCTTTTCCTGAACCTCAGACGATAGGTGTAAGTACTCTCGTGGAGACAAGTACCCTCCTAAAGACTGAAGACAGAGTAGGTTCGTCTGTTTTAGGTACCCGGACAGCTCGTCCCAGTCACCTTCTGTAAGTCCCTAAAATATTTGGCCACTAAGGATACTTCAAATCACATAAATCATCAGGGGGGTCATGGTCGTAGACAGCACGCTATATGGGTAGAACACCTAGATCCCCGATCTAGTTTCGACATCCCCGAAGGGAATCCCAATATATAGAATGCCCACTAAATGCTCTTGAAGGCAGGCTACCTTCGCATGCACCTGAGTGTTGTCTCACACTTAGATCTAGTAATGGAGTGGTCCTGATAATATGAGTGCAGTAGGATTTCGCTCATTAGTGACTCTAGTTTCAAGTTTGGAGATCTTGGGTGATTTTCTCACTTTTCCTAACCCAAGATCCTAGCCTGAACTACTGTTGCTGTGAGTTGAGAAAAAATTGTATGATTGATTTTATTATTGTTTGATTCTTAGTGAACTTTGATTATTAGTCTTGCAGAGGGGGAGTGGATGTATGAAATGTGATGAGACTCTGACTCAAAAAACCATGCAAAAATATGCTCTAAATATTCAATTCGATGAAGATTATTTCTACAAGGAGAGGTTTCCTTTCAACATCCATGCACCAAAAATTCAAATAACAAAGTTCAACCTTAAATATTCAAACATATATTTATCTTTTCTTAACAATCTTTTAACCAAATAGTGTTTAGAATTAATTCAGCTAAGTTCAGAAAAATAAAAAATAAAAAAAATATTATCTTCAAAAAGTAGATGCGTTTGACATTAACCTTTCAAATGAGAGTAAAATATGGGAATGCTAGCTGGTAAACAAGCACAGGGATCCAGCAAGAGAAGGTATTCTGATAGCCAAGAACTTTACCACCAAAACGAAACACAACATAGGTGTGAACAACAAATTTTTGGCTAGGTAACGCACTGTATCTAAGCCTGGACCGCGTTAATGCAAAGAATAACGCACTGGTTATAAGCCTAGACCACATTATAATGCACTGGAAGACTAACAATGGCAGTGTTAGTCAGGGTAAAATTTTTCAGATGGCTAGGCAGGGTCTGATCTGAACTCTATGAGCTTTTGATATGTCTACCAAGCATATAAACTGGTCAGAAGGATATGTGAACAGAAGGAAATAAAAAAGGAGAGTGATAGGAATAGTCAGGAAACTCGGGGTTTTCAGCTCAGTGGAGTCGCCAATTCTACTATAGGGTGATATGCTTGGGTAGTGGGTATCGAATATCCCTCTATATGCTTTCCGGTGCCTGAGGCAGACAGTTAGATTAGTTGTATAGTTCACAAAGATACTGCATATATGTTCAAGCTGATTTATATCAATTAGTAAAATGTGATGAGAAATTACCTCTTTTCTGATCTGGGATCCTTCAGCAAACACTGAGTAGTGAGGCTGAGATCCTCCTTCACTAGTTCCGAATTCAGGTCCTGCGATCAAACAAAGCACTCATGTAATCTCTACCACAATATACTATTTATTAACTCAAATTAGCATATAATAAACATAAAATAACACAGATCTAAGCCATTCATATCATGCTATATTAACAATTGGAAAATAATGACAATGTCAAAGCATAGAATGGACAAAACAGATACAATTATATTGATTTATAAAAAGGAAGAGTACAACTATCAGATAGACCAAACTCTCCTCAATCTTCCAATCTCTCTCTCTCTTTCCTTGTATGTGATGGTGGTCAAGGTGGTAAGCTCTTAATTTCACTTCACCAATCCTCAACTACCATATAGTAACAACATAACTCTGCTCCACATGTATTCAAAAAGCCTTCGACCTTGGACTAGTAACCCACAACTCCATTTTATAGGAGATGGAGAGGGAAGATCTTGCCCAACTCTTTCAACCAGTTTGAAAAGGAAAATACCAAGATGTTTCCTTAGCTTTACATGCTTTTGCCTTCCTTGAGAGTCTAGTTGCTTTTGGTAAGGCCTAATAAGAGGTTAGTGCCTTTCATTTTCTATTTTGTACTTAATCTCCATGAGAAAAATTTGGGTTTGCCAATCATTGTCTGTGGGATTTTTCCCGTTTTATGTTTAAACACAGGTAACGCTGCCCTCTAGGCCAACTAGAGAATTTCCCTAGAAACTAACGCGACCTTTACATGGATCAGAAGCTTTATAACATAGCTTAGCAGTTCCTGGGGTGCATTACCTTTACAGAAATAGGTTTTTTCTAGGTCACTTTCTTTATTCCATATTACCTTCTCCTCTGAGCTGATGAGGAGGCCATTTGTCCTATAACAAAATACTAGTAACTTCCTTCCTCCTTTGGATCTGCTATGATGGAATGCACAATCCTTGATGGGACTGTTGCTAATAGGAGGTCAATAAAGTTTGGCCTAATGCCAGATCTGAAATGAAGCCCTGGGAATTACTATCTTCAAGCCCAAGGTGATAGGAATAATCCTTCACCGGTTCTCCAACTGAAATACTGAACACAACCTCCACCTCCCAAACTAATCTTTTGAAATTGCGTAATTCCTAAAGGTAGGTGTTCTGCAGAGAATGGAAATAATGTGGCACCAATGCATTATGATAAATGAAGTACAACCCTCTTCTAAGAGCTACTCAATGAAATATGTGGGATTCCTAACTAGGAACACCCAGTTCTAAACAACACTTGCAATCTTAGCTAAACAACCAAAGAAAGCATGGAATGTCAAATGACAATTCTAGATCTAAACAGACCTTTACTTGAATAATCAAAAGCATGCCTCCATTGTTGCCTTCATCTCCTTTATATAGTTTATGAGACTTCACATGCCTTGGACCACCTCTAAACTGCATTTTGCATGTGAACATAATTCTCCACGTTTGAATGCTTTGTCTCTTCAAGTCCTCCATCATGTTTACATATAATGTACACCCTCTCCATCATGTGTGCATTGAATGCACTACTTCCTCCATCACTTCATCATGAATACTCTATGATCTTGCATTAGATGCCCTCCATGATCTCAGTTGACTACTTCAACCTCTATGATCTATCTCATTAATGATACATGATCTCCATTACTAGCTTCTCCACTACTCCATTATGTAGATCTATGTTTAATTAATCCACATTCACACATAATAAGTGGATCTTTATTCCTCTTCAGGATTATGGGTCCCTCGACCCTTTTATTTACATAATCTATTAAGAAAATTAAGAACTCTAATATTCCAAATATCATGTGAAAATTTGGGAATATTACAGATACCACCTATAGACAAAAGCCTACACCATGTGCCAGATTCATAAGCACAAGTCAGAAGGGTCCCATTATTACAGAATCAGGAAGTATAGAAGTTCAAGAAGAAAATTTAAGTGTGGGGAGGGAATTATGGTAAACATTGGGCAAGTTATTTCGCCATCATAACCATTCTTCATGATAGGGGATCATGGTGAAGATTTGGGGGATGAGTAGGAAACACTGTATGGGAAATTCTACAAGTTGTTGGACAGTTCTGGAAATTGCTTCAGCAGATCGTGGGGCATAGAAAATGAAAATCATACCTTAAATTATATATTTTATTATTTTAAGCATTTATTTTGGTCCTTTTTTGTATGAGATAATAATTATGTGTTCTTGCTATGAAATTTTATTTAAAAACTTGGAAGCAAACATGTTTACAGGAAGAGATGAAAATAAACAAGTATATTCCATAAGAATGCTATGGTTCTTCATACCACAAGTAGTATCACATAAAAAAGAGAGTTATAAAACATTGTGGGTTCTTATGGTCCTTTTTAGAAGTTTCTTTTAAAGTCACTGGATTCATGAATTATAATTGAATTATCTTTTAATTATGGTGAATTTCTTGTTGTATTTGGGAAAATTAACTCTTTACTTGCTATTTAAAGATTATACCATGTTTGCTAAGACTCGATCTTATTATATGTTAGATATGACCACATAATGTTATATACCAAGGTCCATATTACTCCATCATTTCATGAAATCTGCATGGCCTACTAAAGGTGATGAGTAAAAATTTTGTAGGGTTCAAGCATACTGAACTCAATGGGAATTTTATTGAAATGTTTTGCACTTTTTTTCTGAAATTGATTATCATTAAATTTGAACATGAACATGAATTTGGGTGACATATTGATCTTCAAAGAAAATAACTAAACCCCGCCCCTCCCTTACAAAGAGGGAGAGAACAAAGAGCAAGAGAGAACATAGAAACATAAGTACAAGTAAGAGTCCTTTTACATATTTCTCATCAAAATTAAGGAACCTTTACATTGAAGCCCTAGAAAGTCCAACTCAATATGAAGTATATCATCAAATAATCTAAGAAAAACCTCATTTTAATTTGAGAAAAAATATGAAATTATGGATTTTAATCAAGAATAGGGGTTGAAGATGTTATTGTTTTATGTATTATTACTTCTTTTGAGTATTAAGAACATTTGATACACAATTCTAGCACACAAAGAAACATATTGGAAGCGGGAATTTGACTTATGAGCTAGCTGATAAAAAAATGAATGCAGTAGGGAATAATAACATAAAGAGAAATATAGCAAAGTCAGGGGGGTTTAAAATATTTGGAGATATGAAATTGTTAGGATGAGAAAACAGTAGTAGAATTGATGGTCTTGTTCATAGATTTTGCAGATGTATTTGTAGATACCTACCATGACTTGAAAGGGATACCCAAAGATTTTGGGGAAATTAAGATTGAAATGCAACCAGATGAAAAATTAGCAAGGCACAAACTTTACAAGATGAATCCAAGATATAAAGAAAAAACACAAGAAGAATTGGAGAATAATTATATGCAAGGCTATTTTATTGCATTGAAGAAAGTGAATTTATCTCACCTATTGTGGTGGGAAAGAAGGAAAAATGTAAGCTCATAATATGTGTAGATTGAGGAACTAAAACCAAGTCAACATTCAATCCCTTCTCTAGCATCCTTTTCAGAAGAAATATTAGAACCTATGGCAGGTAAGGAGATCTACTCATTTCTAGATGGTTTCTCTCGATACAACCAAGTTTCTATAAAAAAAAAATTAACCTCTTATTATCTTTGCAATGGAGTGGGAATCATAATCCTAACACTCAGAGATTTGGTCACATTAATGTGAAGGTTTATGGAAAGCAGCTTAAGCGAAAAGAGATTAGGTCAAGGAACAAGTTAATGCTAGATGTATGTGTATATGAAAACCTTGACTTGAAAACAAAGTATTTACAACTTGTGAATTATCAATATTGTGAACTACGAGCCTCAGATTTTAGCCATTTTGCAGAGAAATTGTATCAAAAATTTGAGATCAAATTGGAGATTCATGAAGCTACAATTTATGCACTTCTTTTGGCAACATAATACAACCTAAATTCATATTTCATGATGAACTCCAATGACATTGACCACCACATGAACAAAATGTTGGGTATGTGTTATATTCTTTCCACGACTAGCCCCACGCGCTGTACGTTGCGCCGGGCGCAGCAGGGGGGTCACAGGGGGGCGGCAGCGCCCCGACGAAATTTTTTTTGGTATGCGGTCCCACTCATATGCGGACCCACCCATGTTTTGTGCATGAGTTTTCACATGGTTTTGGGGTGCGATGGTTTTCGACCCCTGGTATTTTGTAGATCCAGTCAACGGAACTACGGTTATGTTCTAATCCAGGGTTAATGGATTGGGATTTATGTATGCTTCGGCATGTATATATATGTGTTGTAACACTAAAAGGAATATAATGAAAAATCAAGCTGGTCATCCCAATTTGGGATCCAGGGGAAAATCTCTGTGTTTATCTGTTTTATGTTTTATGCTCGTTATAAGATTCATGTGTAGATAATTTTTGTTCAGGGTTAAAACCTACATTTGGTATCGGAGCTGTTTCGGCTTCAAGGGGACGCCTTTGCTGCTGAGGGTTTTTTTTTCGGGCCTGAGGTAGACCTTGTTTAGTGGGAGATCTATGGGATCGATTCTTGCTATGAAAGAAGATGGCGAGCGGCGGGAAGATAGAGATCGAGAAATTTAATGGTCAGAGTTTTGAGTTGTGGAAGCTCAAGATGGAGGATCTGCTGGTGGATAAAGATCAGTGGATCGCAGTGGATCCAGGTACTAAACCAACAGCAATGTCAGATGAAGACTAGAATAAACTGGATCGAAAGGCTAAGAGCACAATACGGTTGTGTGTGTCAGATTCAGTATTGTTGAATGTATCTAGGGAAGCTACGACGAAGAATTTGTGGGAAAAACTTGGGACTTTGTACCAATCTAAGTCTCTGGTGAATAAGTTGTTCTTGCGGAAAAAGCTGTATAACCTGAGGATGAAGGATGGAGACTCGGTGACAGAGCATCTGAACGCCTTCAATACTGTGGTAAGTCAGCTGTCATCTGTTGATATTAAAATCTCGGATGAAGATAAGTGCATCAGTTTGTTGTGTTCTCTACCAGACTCGTGGGATAGTCTGGTTATTGCAATAGGTAGCAATACAACTACCTTGAATTTTGATGACATTGTCTCAGCCTTGCTGTCGGAGGAAATGAGACGGAGAAATATGGAGGGTCGGAATGGAGATGCCTTATCTGTACGAGGAAGGTCCCAGAACAGAAACAAGAATAAGGTTTCGAGTGGGAGATCTAAATCTAGAGGGAGATCTAAATCTCCTGGAAAGTTTGTAAAGGTGTGCTAGAAATGCAGAAAGGAAGGACACTACAAAAAGGAATGCAGATCTAAAGCTCTTGAGAAAGGAAAGGGATCTGATGAAGCTCCTTCTGTAGAGGCAAAAACCACCTCGGATGAAGGTGGGGATGTGTATTTGGCTTCTTCTTCAAATACACATGTAGATCATGAGTCATGGTTGATTGACTCAGGTGCATCCTTTCACTTCACTCCCCATAGGGAGTGGTTCTGCGAGTATGAAAAATATGATGGTGGTGATGTCTTCCTAGGGGATGATAGGAAGGCCAGAATCATCGGATGTGGAAAGGTCAAGCTGAAGCTGCAAGGTGGGAGGATTAGAACACTTCCTGGTGTTCTGCATATTCCTGCATTGGCCAGAAATCTGATTTCTGTAAGCAAGATGGATGATGCAGGTGTAAAAACAGTGTTCGAGAAAGATGCCTGCAAGATGGTTCGGGGAGCAATGGTATTAATGCAGGGAGTTCGGATTGGAACTCTGTACAAGCTACAAGGTAGCACTGTTATTGATGGGTGTAACAGTTATGTGGTTCCTGAAAGTGGAGTGGAAAGCCTAGCTGTCTCTGGAGAAAATACCATGTTATGGCATCAAAGGCTTGGACATATTGGAGAGAAGGGCCTTCGGATACTGCATAGAAATGGTATGGTAGAAGGTATGTCTAATTTCTCTCTGGATTTTGATTTCTGTGAACATTGTGTATATGGGAAGCAGAATCGGGTGAGTTTTCCTTCTGGTGCTAAGAGGGCGAGCAAGATATTAGAACTTGTGCATAGTGATGTGTTTGGACCTGTGTCAGTTCCATCACTGGGAAAGTCTGTGTACTATGTTTCATTCATAGATGACTTCTCAAGGAATACATGGATATATTTCTTGAGGAAGAAATCTGAAGTCTTTGACAAATTTAAATAATTTATGGCTCTGGTGGAAAACCAGACAGAGAAGAAGATAAAGGCACTGAGGACAGATAATGGTGGGGAGTTCTGCAAGAAGGAATTTGAAGAGTTCTGTAAGAAGTGTGGTATAGCACGGTAGAAGACTACGCCATACACACCTCAGCAAAATGGAGTTGCAGAAAGAATGAATAGAACATTGATGGAAAAGGAAAGAAGCATGCTCAGTGGTACCGGGTTAGGACAAGAATTCTGGGCAGAGGCAGTGGAGACTGCATGTTACTTAGTTAACAGATCACCTTCATGAGCGTTGGAGGATAAGACTCCACATGAGGTATGGACTGGTAAGAAACCCTCTCTTTCACATCTAAGGGTATTTGGATGTGATGCATATGTACATGTTCTAAAGGAGAAAAGGACCAAGTTGGATAATAAATCTGAAAGGTGCATCTTTATTGGGTATAAGGATGGTTTAAAGGGTTACAAGCTTTGGAACCGAGAAACAAGGAAGGTTGTGTACAGCCGAGATGTGGTGTTTAGAGAAGTGAAAGATGTTGTTAAACATGAAGTCCTACCAAAGGAACCTGAGCAGATAGAGTTTGAGCTAAAGGAGGATGAATCAGACTCTACAACAGAAGAAGACTCAGAAGATGAAGAGCCACAAACTCCAGCTTTGAGAAGATCAGTTCGGGAAAGAAGGCAACCAGAAAGGTATAGTCCATCTACTTTTTGTTCAGGTTTTGCCTTAACTATAACTGATGATGAACCCAGAACTGTCAGGGAGGCAGTAGATTCAGAGGATGGAAAACTCTGGAAGGAGGCCATGGTTGATGAAATGGCATCCTTGCACAAAAACGATGCATGGGATCTGGTGGAGTTGTCGGTTGGAAGGAAGCCCATTGGGAGAAAATGGGTGTTTAAGAAGAAGATGAATGTAGAAGGCAAGGTGGAGAAATACAAAGCTCGGTTGGTAGCGAAAGGTTATTCCCAGGTGCCGGGAATTAATTTTGGTGATATTTTTTCTCCTGTTGCCAAGGTTACTTCTATTAGATTACTTTTATCTGTTGCTGCTGCATTTGATTTTGAGATAGAACAGATGGATGTGAAGACAACATTTCTTCACGGGGATCTAGAAGAGGAGATCTACATGAATCAACCTGAAGGCTTTATGGTGAAGGGTAAGAAAGAACTGGTATGCAGGTTGAAGAAGTCTCTGTATGGGTTAAAACAGTCACCAAGGATGTGGTATCAGAAATTTGATACCTATATACGGGGACTTGGCTTCACGAGAAGCAAGGAGGATCACTGTGTTTATTTTAAATTAATTGGTGACTGTGTTATTTATTTGGTCTTGTATGTGGATGATATGTTGTTAATTGGAAATGACAAAGAAATTATCCAAGATTTGAAGACCCAACTATTCTCCAAATTCGACATGAAGGATCTGGGTGCTGCAAACT
This sequence comes from Pinus albicaulis, assembly GCA_034641835.2. Lineage (NCBI taxonomy): Eukaryota > Viridiplantae > Streptophyta > Pinopsida > Pinales > Pinaceae > Pinus > Pinus albicaulis. The sequence goes on along the minus strand of CM076582.1, from coordinate 475,023,237 downwards.
ATATTTTGGGCATGGAAATTAAGAGAGATCGGGCAAATAGGAAGCTCTGGTTAAACCAGAGGAAGTATGTCGAGACTATATTGCAGAGGTTCAATATGCAGGATAGTAAACCGGTGAATGTTCCTATTCCTGTAGGTGTAAAGCTGTCTGCTGAACAATGTCCCAAGACACAATAAGAAGAGGAGGATATCTCCCGTGTTCCATATGCAAGTGCGGTGGGTAGCTTGATGTATGCAATGGTCTGTACTAGACCAGACATTTCACATGCAGTGGGAGTATTGAGCAGGTTTATGTCAAACCCAGGGAAGGAGCATTGGACAGTAGTGAAGCGGGTTTTCAGATATTTACGTGGCACTAGTGATTATGGCTTGTGCTACCAGGGAAGACCAGGATTAGAAATAATGTTGGACATTCGTGGTTTTGTTGATGCAGACTGGGCTGGAGATCTGGACCAAAGAAGATCTACAAGTGGGTATGTGTTTAGCCTATTTGGAGGTGCGGTCAGTTGGATGAGTAAAAGACAGTCTGTAGTGGCTCTTTCAACTACAGAGGCAGAATACATAGCAGCCACTCATGCAAGCAAGGAAGCAGTTTGGTTGCAGAGATTGTGTTCAAGTATGGGGTTGGTACAGCAAGCTATAAGGATAGACTGTGATAGCCAAAGTGCAATTTTCTTAGCTAAGAACCCTGCTTATCATTCAAAGACAAAGCAAATTGATGTTCAATATCACTTTATTAGAGATATGGTTGAGGCTAAAAGGGTGTTTCTGGTAAAGGTGGACACTTTGAAGAATGTTGCAGATGCATTGACGAAGTCTGTGAGCACTCAAAAGTTCTCTTGGTGTAGAAGAATTGGCCAAATGACTAAGCTCTCCTGTGGCCCCTTGTGGAAAGAAAACAACAAGTGGGAGAATGTTGGGTATGTGTTATATTCTTTCCACGACTAGCCCCATGCGATGTACGTTGCGCCGGGCGCAGCAGGGGGGTAACAGGGGGGCGGCAGCGCCCCGATGAAATTTTTTTTGGTATGCGGTCCCACTCATATGCAGACCCACCCATGTTTTGTGCATGAGTTTGCACATGGTTTTGGGGTATGATGGTTTTCAACCCCTGGTATTTTGTAGATCCGGTCAAGGGAACTACGGTTATGTTCTAATCCAGGGTTAATGGATTGGGGTTTATGTATGCTTCGGCATGTATATATATGTGTTGTAACACTAAAAGGAATATAATTTAAAATCAAGCTGGTCATCCCAATTTGGGATCCATGGGAAAATCTCTATGTTTATCTATTTTATGTTTTATGCTCTCGCTATTGTTTATTTTCTGTTATAAGATTCGTGTGTAGATAATTTCTGTTCAGGGTTAAAACCTACACAAAAGTGTCAGTATAAAATCTAAGTATTCTCACATGGGTAGGATGATGTTGATGAGCTATTTTCAAGTAATAGATAGTCATCAGTGCAAATGATAGGTAATCTTGAAAAAAATAGAGACAAAAATGGAATTGACATTCTTATGAAAGCAACAGAATGGGACAACAAGTGCAATCTAGTAATTTTAAATGAGGGATCATATGATGAGAAAGCAGTAAGTTGTGATTTTGAAGAAAGTCCAATTGGTTTTAGAATTTCTCCTGATAATGTAGAGTCTATGGATGTTGTTACACTTGTTCGTCAAAATCAGTGTCTACTCTGTGTTTTTATGATTTAGTAGTTAGAGAGGGAACATAATAACATGTATGAATTTCTTCTACACGGTATTTTTGTTTTCCTTTATTCGACAACTGAGTTGTCCTGTCCTCCAGAGAATGTTGTTGATGTGATTTTTCAAGTTGCAGTGCATCTCAATACATTTCTTTTCTCTCTTCATTAACAAAAAAAGGGGTTTATTCATCCACCAGAACCTAGAAAAAAACATGGAGTTAGGTGGCAGTGGGTACTTTTCAAAGAATATTTTTTGCATCCAATGTTATTGGCATCATGGATGAGGATGATGAGTGTGGCAGGAAAGAGGGCTTCCAGCATAGGAACCTGATTCTTTCCTCCTCATGGATGGAAATAATATTAAAATTCTCAAACTCTTCATTTCATTTGTTTAGATACATAGGTTGGATGGCATTGGCACATTATGCAAAGGAACATGAGAAGAGATGGCTCCTCCCTTCCCAAGATATGCAACAAATGATACATTTACTGTTTATTTTATCTCATGAACTCACATCTGTCAAAATATATAAAGGGAAATGGAATGAACAATTACAAGAGACCTCCATTTTCAAATCCATCAAACATAAATCTAAGAAATATGTTAAGAAAAGTGATCATTTAGATCAAGTGGATACTGATGGCTTTGTCCATGCTCTTTACCCTGAGCTAGACATGATCTTTTCATAATAGAGAAATCAATTTTTCACATATGCAGAAGTAATTCTAGAGGTTGTCTGCTCCCATTTAAAAGAAGTTCCACCTTTTTCTATTCCAAATATACTTAGTTGGGTTTTAGAGTTGTGTTCCAACCCATTCTTGTATGTAGATAGACATCAAAATTTAATGATTGATGCTAGTTTTGGCATGTTTAAAGGTGTTGTAGATTCTAATTTGAAGTGAACCATATTGTGGATAATAGAAGTAATCGTTGTGGGGCATATGGAAGCTATTATTCTTGAGATACTAAGGGTGATTTAGTTATTTTTCTCTTTTTGTAGCAGTTCCTATTGTGATGTGCCTTTATTGGATTATGTATTAAGAGCTTTAAAGCCTTTAAATTCTCATGATGTTGGAAAAACAACTTCTTCAAAGAATTTATTAGACGATGACCTCTCTATGATGATTTTTAAATATTTAAGCATTGATGCTATTATAAATGAGCTGAAATCATGTCATGAGCATAAGAACAATAACATTCCATAAGGTGTCTTATTGATTTTTCTTTCTCGATTTTTGCTTTCAGACTTTTATATCATGAGGAGGAAAAAAATAATGCTATCACTATTATGTTGGGATAATTGTACTGGATTCTAGGAAAAAAAAAACTTACTACAATTATATTTGCGCACTTCAGAAGATCTTTGCAGTCTGTAGTTGTCTTGCCCAAGACACTTTAAGAGAGCTAGGTATTGTATTAGTGAATGAAAATCCTTAAGATTTTAAGAAATATTCAGCTACATTTATTTGCAGTGACGATACGGCGCCATTGGAAACTTCTAAGAGAGAAGAATTTTTTTTTGTTCCATGTGATGTTGATAAACAAGAAGAAAGATGCTATCTAGGAGATTATTCACAAATCAAGGATCATGATGATGCAATTCAAGATGGGATTAATGGTCTTGAGAATAACCAATATGTAAATAATACTTTAAAGTAATTTTCATGTATTTGTGATATGGAAGAATTCACAAAATATTTGTGGCACAAATTTCTACACAAAGTCCAATGCTTAAGGTTTGTTGGAAATTTAATCCTTAAATGGTCAGTAAATTGTCTCAAACTGTAGTATCCTGTTTGCTTTACTTAGGATCCATGGTGTGCATATACAAGTCTTTTCATTCAAGAAAAGTGGCCATAAGATATGAAGCTTATTCATTTGTCTAAGAAAGTAAAAAATGTTCAATTTTTTGTAAACATTCTCTTGAATGTATTGCTCAGGTTGTTTTGAAATTAGAAAAGAATCATTGTTGGCAAGTGGCAGTTGTGATGCTTGACTATTTTATTCTTGCCACCTTCAATTATTTTGGATGCTATTTTGAGCTCTATATGTTTTTCACTAAATATTGTTTGTTTCCATGCACCAAGAGTTACATGGCATTTGCAAACATGAAAAGGGGTTATTGAATTTGTTTGAAAGGGAATATTTAAAATTTTCAAGTTGTTCATCTTCTTCCTTGGTTGAGTTATTTTGTACAATGCTTAAGAATTCTAAACCATAGCAAATAGGTATTTACCTTCAGCATCTAGGTAGAGGTATTGAACGTGAGGAAATTTGCAAGTTTACAACTCTATCCATATAAGGTATTTCAAGGTAAAATGGTAGCTTGGGAATGGATATGAAGAAATTAAGTCAATGTGGCCTTGCTTCAGCTCTAATTGCGAACACGAGGGGAATAATAATATCTTTAGTAGCTTGCGAGCCATCAATGACCTTAAGAAGGGAATCAACGAAATTGTTATCGAGATTCATACCATTTTTTGAACATCATAAATTGCATTCATTTTTTAGTTCTATTGATGTTATACTACCAACTCTATTTTCTAATTCAATGAGAGATTGACCATTTACGCAGATTGTGACATCTCTTCTTGCTTATGAATGCCTCTATTCTCCAGTGGAGGATATTAATATTATACCTCCTGTTATCACTTATAAATTTGTGAAACATTACTTTACATGGTCATTCAAGTTAATTTGTCAAAGGCCTCAAGTTGGGATAGGAAATTTCATTTTTATCATATTTAACCTAACCTAAGTTTCAAGACCACCTCAATTTCATCTCAATCCACCTCCATTTAAGTCATTTCATGACCCATCAATCATCATTTGCTGACATATTTCATTTCCCAATCTTTTAAATTCCAAAAGGCCACTTTAGCCATTTTTTCCTCTTTTTGTAGCATTTTGAATTATAAAATAACAGTTTTTGCTATGAAACTTCCTAATAGTTTCATAGAGAAACTATTAGAAAATGAACTAGCCATGCTATGAAAAATAATTTTTCTATCTGTCTTGTCGAATCAGGTTCAAGGTGTCAATTCATGATTAGAGGAGTTAGGGTGGATGCCATTCGAGTTAGTTAGGGTTATTTTAAAGGTACAAGGTCATGCCTGAGGTCATTATTACCATTTTTAGCATGCATGAGACATGATTACGGCATGAGTTTTCATCGAAACCATAAAATATTACCCAATTGAGTATTTTTTTCATTCTCTATTTTATCCTTGCATTTTATTGAGTTTCTAGAGAGCTACTTCACCGAGCCAAGCTGGTTGCTAGCATTTTCAAAAGTTTCAGTTGTCACTAATCAAGCGAGGCTGAGAAGATACAAATTTACCATGGCTGCAAGGAAGAAGACTAACAAAGGTGGTCACTGCCTCAGATATGAGCCCATGGACATGAATTTATTAAATGAAGACCCAAATGCCTTGGAAGTGTTTAGAAGAATAGGGTGTTTTCAATTCTGCCAAATGTTGTAAGGGTGTCATTTGCAGGTTTCAAAGGAGTTTGCCAAAAGTTTTACTGGATCAGCTTCAAAGGTGGGATTTTTAAATCTCACTGTAACACCAACCATCATCTCAAAAGAAACGGGGAATCCCTAGAGGAGGAGAGAAATGGTTTAAAGGCATCAAATTCACCATGCAGGACTACAAAGAATTTATCAAGACAGAGCGTAGTGAAATTGATCTCACAAATGCTATCCCAAGGAGCTACGTGAAGGAAAAATCCTCAGTTGTTGATGATCATTCAGAAGTACTTCATCTATGAAGTAAGGTTTCACATAGTCTACTCCTACCAACTTAGGCTTCTGCTGCATTTTTTGGGTAAGAGGTCTCTTGACTTGCCTTTTTACTTATACATAAGCTTAGCTAAAATTTCAGATAAGGTTCAAGTTAAAACAGAAGGAAATGAAACCTCTCTCTTTCATCATGTTTTGATCAAGTTGTTGGTGTTATAGGAGTTAAAGAGATTAGGCAGAGATTGGACATCTTTTCTGTTCATCAGTGGTTTTGAAGTAGATGATATCACTCCTAAAATTTTTTCCAAACCTAGAGATATCCCATCACCTTCAGTGGCAGAGGAGTTAGAACCAGTTAGCATGGAGACAAATACTTTGCGAAATATTGACACACCCAAAGCTACACCTACAAAAAAGAAGTCAATAGTTATCAAACATGGCAGCAAGAGAGTTACAAGGAGCCAAACAATGGTTAAAGGTAACTTAGAGGACATCTTGCATGCCATTGATATTGAAGAAACTCCCATTTTCCAAGCTAAAGATGTTGAAGAGGGAGGGAGGAAGCTTAAGAGAAGCAAAATAACTACAAAATTGGAGTTTGCAGGTGATGATGCTGGATTCATGTTTCAACCAAGAAAACCAATGACTAGACATGCAAGAAAGATTATGGAAAGTACCAACGAGCTTCAGAAAGTTATTGAAACTTCTCAGCCATGACTAAGCATCATAGACCTCTCCTCACCTGCAAAAGAAGACCTGGTCATCAAACAAAAGAAGAGCAAAGAGAAAATCATTGAAAATTTAGAGGTAGAAACCCTTACAGATTAGTTGAAAGAGGCAAGGGAATAGATATCAATCTTGAATAAAGAAGGAAAGAAGCATAGAGATGAAAGGGTCTAGTTTGAACAAATGAGCAAGATTTGGGAGGATCAAGTCACAAGTGTCTCAAAGACGTTGGACAATTAAGAAAAAATGATAAAGTGGCCTCAACCACTAGGAGGAGAGGTCAAGCACATCAAAAAGGTAAATCTACACTTGCAAGCCAAGAACAGGGAACTGAAGGATCAAGTGAAATACCTAGAGCAGCAATTGGAGTTGCTCCATGAAGAGCTGGAAAAGAAAGGCTTGAAGATGACTCTAGTTGATGAGCCCATTGCTCAACTAATCATAAATGAGGAGGAAACACCATAAGAGCCATAATTTGAGATTGAATATGCCTTATAGGATTCATTTCATGCAAAAAATATAGATTTTGCAGCTGGAGGTCATTTTTTGAAGACATTTTTGAAATAGGCAATTTCTGTGTTTTTACACAGTCTCGTAGCGTTCCTCAGGCTTAAAGCCAAGAATACGCTACAAAAAAACTTGTAGTAGATTGTTTTCCTATAAATTCAGTTTTTTTTTTATTCAAGGAGGGAAATTCATGGTGGTGATGTGTCATGACTGGATTAACATCATGGAACAACAAAGGAGAAAAGTTAATGGGTGCAGAGGCTACTTTTCCAACGCTACCAAAAATCGCTACGAAACTGTCCTGTTTTTGTAGTGAGTCATTTTTGAAGGTTTTTGAGCATCTTAATGGCAATTTCGGATAGCTGGAGTCCTCCAAAATGTCAAGGGTACTTATCATCAAATACTTATGACTCAAAGGAAGTGCTGTGGAGACAAGTCATCAGCCAAAGCAACTTTGAAGATAAGGGTCATGCATTCCTGAAAATTAGGGTTATGGTCCACAAGTCTAGGAGTGTTTTAAATATGTAAAGTGGTAATGAAATCTATCATGTGTCTTTCGAGCATGTGATACTTATTTTGTAACCATCATGTAATTGTTTCAAAGATAAAGTAGAGTTATGAAATAAATAGGAGTTAGAGTCCTATTAGGAGATGTTTTCTTTAAGGTATAACTGTTAGTTTTCTGTTAGGAGTTATGTATTTTAGTTATGAAAGCTGTCATAGGAGAATTCAATGATCTAGCCACTAGGCAGATCATCCTTGTTGTAAGAATGTATATTTAAAGACAAAGCATCAAAGTAGTGAGGGGTTGTTGATTTTTTGCACCAAACTCCTGCTTTTATGTATTTGACTTATATCAGTAATACAAAGTGATACCCTTCTTGACAGACCTGATATTCTCATGAGGTTTTTAATTTTTTATTGACCTATACTTTTATATTTTACCACTTGCAGTAGATTCATCTCTATTACTCAGAATTCATAACTTTACGCTTTGACTTCCTTTTGTGATGAAATGGCTGTGTTTTCTTATGTTTCATGTGTGAGTTACCTTTGTTAAAGACCTCTATATACCTCATCTTACATGTTTAAGAAACCTTGTCACTGAAAATACTAATTATTGACTCAATAAACCCAATGGTAGCAAGCATGCATTTTTTTCAACCTGCAATAAAAAAAACAAGCTACAAGTTCCATAGAGTTAGCCATCTAGTACTATCATTATTCAATATCGTAAAACCCCCTTGAGAGATCCCTCTCAAACTGAAGAGGCTAAGATTCAGTTAGAAGTGGTTTGAAACAGTTACACTAAGTTGTTTGATAAGAATCTAATCAAGTACAATTTTGTGATAAAATTTTGGTGCATCTAGTGGGAGTCTGAAGATATAATTTTCCTAAAATTTTGAAGCTGAACTCTTGAAGGTAGTAGGAGCTCAGAAGTTGTTTGAGGCTGAAACTACCTTGGTGACTCCATTAAAAATTATCATGTTCAAAGGTGGCTTTGAAAAGGAGATATACGAGGAGTAATCCTGACCCAAATCCACCGACAATTGTGGATAATACAAACACCATTTCCAGAGGCATTCATGGCAGTTCCGCACAATTAGGTACTCCATTACACAAAAAATACTTGTCGTCTGAAGTTTTAAGAAGTCATGAAGATAAAAAGTTTGATGATAGAATTCAGGAACTCTTGTTTAGGTCTAAAAATGAAAAATAATTGACTGAATTTGTCTTAGACCTACATACAAGAGGTATTGATACCTCAACCTTAGTGACCGAAAAATATAAAGAAGAATTTTGGGGGGCAGTCACATCAGAGTTATTTTTAGAGAGGGAATATTTGGATAGGTTGAAGGAACTAGACCCATTTGAAATCTTGATAAGAAGAAAATCTGGTTTCTCTTTACCTGAATGGAGTTCAATTGTAACTGGACTACAAAGACCAACTAGCCCACCTCCTAAAAATTCCTCTTCCTCTACTACTGTTTTCCCTAAAACTACTATAGTTCCAATCATCATAGCAGGAAATGTGCCACCTCCACCTGCTGCTGCACTTGCTAGGTATGCCCCTATTGTTCTCCTAGCTATCCTTAATTCCCTTCCTAACAAATATTCTACTAGAATCAAAATTTGGGGAAGTGATGAAGAGATTACAGTTGAAGAGCATGTAGACTAGTTTAATGATTTCATAGACGGGGAGGAGGTTGACCATGAGCATGTCAAAATGAGACTGTTTTTTCAGAGCTTTACTGGTGAGGCAATAAATTGGTTTAAGGCCCTTGCTCCAGGGAGTTTTCATAATTGGAATGAATTTGAATATAGATTCTTGAGAAAATGGAGAAATAGAACAAACCCTGTGCAAGCCCTCACTGAGTACAATAGTTTGAAGAGAGTTGTAGATGAAACTGTCCAAAAATTTTCCAAGAGATTTAATAAGGTCTATGATTCCATTCTTGCCCATCTAAAGCCTCCACCAGGAGTAGCTCAACTAAGATATGTTGAGGCCTTTGACTATGAATTTTATATCCTGCTAAGAGAAAGAGAATCCCCTTCACTAGCTGAAATGAAAAATGATGTTGTGAAGGTGGAGGTCAGTATGATAGTAGCTATAAAGTCCATGATAGGAAAGAAAAAATTGAAAGAATAAGATAAGCCTTCCACCTCAGATGAAAAATTTGACTCCATGATGAAAACAATGGAAAAAATGTTGGATAGGCTTGCCCTTGGGAATGCCTATGCAGCTCCTGCACAAAATGAACCACAGTTTAGAAATCCTTAGTTTAGAAGACCTCAAAATCGACAGAGACCAAGGGAAAGAAGAAATCACCTTGATTCTCAAGTAAGGCCTCCTTTTCAGCAAAATTTAGTTGATGAAGAAGATCAGCCTGAAATACCAGAAAACTCCATTCATTTCCTAGATGAAAACATGTCAGGAATGTTTTTGACAAATGAAGAACATGATGAGTCTAATCATGATGTAGACAAGGGTGAGGAACCATCTGATTATCTTAAAGGTTACCAACATGCAATCTTTGAGATGCAGAAGCAATACAACCTCAAAAACAGAAATGTTCCTATTACTGCAAACAAAACAAAGCCCAATAAAGATGCCTCTAAAGCAGCAGAGGTTAGAAAAGATCCACCACCCCCTCCTCCTATCAAAGATACTAAAAAAATTTCTTTTGTTTTTAGTTTGGAGAATGAGATCTCCAAGATCAAGATCCCAATCCCTTTTGGAGAAACTCTTAAGGTGAATGAATACAGAAGTAAAATTGTAAAAAATTTGAATTCCCAACCTAGAGATGCAGACATCCTTAATGTACAAGAGGACCATCCTACTATCTACTTGGGACCAATATTGGAAGATGAGTATAATTAAGAGTTACCTCCTTTCTATGTCAGTCTTAGTATTCATGACATGACATTACACAATGCCATGTTGGATTCAGGAGCCTCTCATAACCTCATGCCTAAAGTGATTATGGAAAGGATGGGATTAGAAATCACTAGGCCATATAAGGATTTTTTTTCCTTTGACTCAAAAAGATTTCAATGCAATGGTTTGATAAAAGATGTTGTTGTTGGTCTCACACAAGTCCCTACTAAGATAGTGGTAATGGACATTGTAGTAGCAAACATTCCACCCCAAGTTTGGCATGCTTCTATCCAGGTCTTGGGTAGCAAAGATCAAAGGCACCATGCAGATGGACTTAACATATGCCACCATTCATGTTTTTGATGAGCAAAAAAGGTTTATAGAGAAAAAAGAATGCCTTATATGGTAAGTAGTAAGGAAAAACCTCAAAATTTCCCAATTTATGTTTTTGAGACTGAATTAGGATCTGCTATACTTTTCAATGAACTAACTGATGAAGCAGAAGATGAGAATAAAGCAGAAATTTAGGAGGTTGAAAATCAACAAGCAGAAATCAGCAAGTCATTGAAGAAAAGGCAGAGGGTTGGTGGTTGTTACACTTTGATGGATAAGCAAGAAGAGAGGGGGCTAGAGAAGGCATTTGGATCACAACTCCAGAGGATGAAAGTAAGGTCTATTCTTTCAAACTAAACTTTGATTGCACAAATAATATGGCTGAGTATGAATCTCTATTTTTGGGCTTAGAAAAATTTGAAAATATTGGGTTTCCAAAAGATTTAAGTTTGTGGAGATTCTGAATTAGTTATTAAACAAGTTGAAGGTGTATATCAAACCAAGGATGTGAGAATGAGAGCATACAAAAATTTGATCATGGATATGTCAGAAAAATTTCAAGAATATTCCTTTATTGTGAAGACTAGGGATCAAAACTCAGTAGCTGACTCCCTAGCTGTTTCTGAAATTCTGTTTGTCATCCCTGCACATTCTACTAAAATGTATGAGTTTGACTTTCACCATAGGCCTGCTATCCCAGACAACATTATTCATTGGAAAGTTTTTGAAGATGACCAGCTAGTCCAAAAATTTATAGAATTGAAAGAGGAGTTTGAAAACACACAAGTAGATCAGCAAAACATGCTTGCTGAAACAAAGGATAATTCTGAAGTGTTGCAACTGAAGAATAATTCTATACTGAAAGGTATTATCCAACTTGAAAAGCTATTTGACCAAAATTATGTGTTCAAATATCCTAGGATACAATTTGATGATGAAGACGTAGAGAGTTGTAACCTTGGTACAATAGCAATGCCAAAAATTATTAATCTTTCAAAGTTTCTTTTTGTAGAGATGAAACATAAATATATTGAGATGATGAAAAGGTTCATAGATGTTTTTGCATGGAGTTATGCTGATTTGAAGAAATATGATCCTACTATTATTCAACATACCATTCCTATTAAAGAAAATGAGGATCCTTTCAAACATAAATTGAGGAGGATTAATCCACTTCTCATTCCTCTGATTGAGAAGGAAATTAAGAAGCTCTTTGATGAAAAAATTATTCTCCCTATCAGATTTTCAAAATGGCTTTCTAACTTGGTTCCAGTCGAAAAGAAGAGTGGAGAAATTAGAATCTCCATTAACTTCAGAAACTTGAACAAAGCCTCTCTAAAGTAAAATTACCCTCTCCCTAAGATGGATCAAATTCTACAGAACATTGTTGGTTCCCAAAGGATGTCTATGCTGTATGGTTTTTCAGGATACAATCAAATGTTAGTGCACCCATAAGACTAGGAGAAAACTTCCTTCACCACACCATGGGGGACATTCATGTACACCAAGATGCCTTTTGGTCCGATGAATGCAGGAGTGAATTTTCAAAGAGCAATGGAAATTTCCTTTGCTGAGGAGAAGGATAAGTTGGTGGTTTTCTATCTGGATGACATAAATTTTTTCTCAAGGAGAGAGGAAGATGACTTGAAGCATCTAAAGAAAGTTCTGCTGAAGTTTAGAAGGTTTGGCATTTCTCTTAATCCCACTAAGAGTATTTTTTCTTTAACTTCCGGAAATTTTCTTGGGCATATGATATCTAAAGATGGGATAAATATTGATCCAAACAAAGTTAATGCCATTCCGAAAGTAGATCTGCCTAGAAGCAGGAAGGAAATCGAGTCTTTCTTTGGAAGGGTGAATTTTGTGAGAAGGTTTATTCCCAACTTTCTTGAGATTGTCAAAGACATAACCAAGATGCTGAAGAAAGGAGTTGAATTTAAATGGATAGTTGAAGCAAAGCACTCATTTGAGGAAATAAAGAAGGAACTCACTCAAGCACCCGTGTTGATTAGCCTGGATTTTTCAAAGGAATTTCTGGTTTTTACATTTGCATTAGAAAATACAATTGCTGGAGTTTTTCTGTAGAAAGGACAACAAGGTATTGAGAAATCTATTTCATTTTTGAGTAGGACCATAGCAAATTCAGAGCTGAAGTACAATATCCTAGAGAAACAGGCATATGCTTTGGTCAAAGCCATCAAAGATTTTATAATTTATATTATGCATTCCCATGTTATAGCATTTGTGCCTAATGCTGTAGTGAAGGACATATTGACTCAAGTTGATCCTGATGGTAAGAGAGGGAAGTGGATAGCTAACTTGCTAGAATGTGACATAGAAATCAGGGCTACAAAATTGGTGAAAGTTTAGGGGCTAGAAAATCTAATGGAACAGTCCAATTTTGGCTGTATTGATATGGATTTAATTGCAGAAATTTTAGAATTATGAGATGAAGATGAAGAGCTGATTCCCATTGAAGAGAAGTACATTTTGTCTATGTGTTACAAAGACATTGTTTTTTTCCTACATCATCATAGAGCTCCTACTGAATTGACAAAATCTAAAGCAAGGTTTGTGAAGCTGAAATCTCTGAGGTACTACATCATAGATAAAAATTTGTATTGGAAAGATATTGGTGGTATTATTTTGAATTTTTTGTTGGAAGAGGAAGCTGAAAAAGTGATGGAAAAGTTTCATAAAGCAGATTGTGGAGTTCATCACTATTGTAAGGCCACAAAAAACAAGATTCTCAGAGGAGGGTACTACTAGCCTACCATGTTCAAAAATTTCTACAAAAAAGATAACTGCCTGCCATGAATGTCAGATTTTTTATGGTAAGAAAAAGCTTCTTCCTTTACCCTTGATGCCTATTTATGTTGAGGCACCATTCCAATAGTGGGGGCTAGATTTTATTGGTGAGATTCATCCATCATATTCAGGTCAACATCACTGGATCCTGACAGCAACTGATTATTTCACTAAGTGGATCGAGGCAATCCCAACTAGGCAAGTAAATGATTAAGTTATCATTTCATTTTTGGAGAATAACATATTGTTCAGGTTTGGCTACCCTATGAAGATCATCACTGATAATGCACAAGCTTTCAAATCTAAGAGGTTGATCAGTTTTTGTCATCAATACCACATTACACTTGGACATTCTACTGCATATTATCCACAAGGTAATGGTCTTGTTGAATCTTCTAACAAAATCATTGTGAGAATTATTAAGAATTGGTTGTAGGAAAATAAAATGTCATGGCATTTAAAGTTGAAGTATGCTCTGTGGACTGATAGAGTATGTACAAAAAGGTCAATTGGTACTTCACCTAATGAGTTGGTATATGGAGCTGAAGCCATCTTTCCTACATCCTTGGGAGTGCTTGTTATGAAGTTGCTACAAGTATTAGAGGAGGAGCCTAATGCTATTAAAAGGAGAATAAAGCAGCTGATAGATTTGCAGGAAAAAAGGGAGGAAGTATATAACAACAATCAACAATCTCAAAACAAAATAAAGAAGACATTTGACAGGAAGGTCAAAGAGGAAAAATTTCAAATTCAAGATGTGGTATTGAAGCGGGAGGCCAAAATTGAAGAAAAGGGGAAACATGGTAATTTTGAGAATATCTAGAAAGGTCCATTCATAGTAGCTGTATTCCATGGAAACAACACTTACCTACTTCAGGAGATGGATGGAAAACCTTGTGCTAGAGAACCTGTCAATGGAAGGTTTTTGAAGCACTATTCCTCTTAAGTTCTATTGATCTTTCACTCCATTGTACATATTCCATTTTATTATGTTTTTATGATAATAAAGACAAGATAGTCAGTAAACTTGAGCCTGAGGTGAAGGACATTAGAGTTTCAAGAAGGCTTGGCAAATTTTAGATTTTTTATTTCCAATAATATGTATGGCACTGGAATTACGGGTTCTTTGGTGTACCAAAGGGGTACACCATCCAAAGTGGAGCCGCTGTTATCACTTATAAGTTTGTGAAACATTACATGACATGGTCATTGAAGTTCATTTATGAAGGGTCTCAATTTGGTATAGGAAATTTCATTTTTATCATATTTAACCTAACCTAAGTTTCAAGACCACCTCCATTTCATCTCAATCAACCTCCATTCAAATCATGCCATGTCCCATTAGTTATAATTTGCTGACATATTTTATTTCAAAATATTTTAAATTAAAAAAGGACACATTAGCCAATTTGTCCTCTTTTGGTAGCGTTTTGCACTATAAAATAGCAGTTTCCGCTATGAAATTGCCTAATAGTTTCATAGCGAAATTGTTAGAAAATGAACTAGACACGCTACGAAAAACAATTTTTATGTTTGTCTTGTTGAATCCGGTGCAAGGTGTCAGTTCATGATTAGAGGATTTAGGGTGGATGTCATTCGAGTTAGTTAGGGTTATTTTAAAGGTACAAGGCCATGCCTGAGGTCATTATTACTGTGTTTAGCATGCATGAGTCATGATTAGGACATGAGTTGTCATTGAAACCATAAAAAATTACCCAATTGATTATTTTTTTCATTCTCTGCTTTATCCTGGCATGTTATTGAGTTTCTGGAGAGCTACTTCACCGAGCCAAGCTAGTTGCTGGCATTTTCAAAAGTTGTGAGTCTCACTAATCAAGCGAGGCTGAGAAGATATAAATTCACTGTTAGTATGAATCTTAATTGCAAGTGTACGAAATAAGTCCAGGTTAATTGTGCATAACAAACAACCCTGACAACAAAGATGGCTACCAATATCTTCAGATATGCAATTTGGTTATCCAGATAAATGTTGCAAAAATCTAAATCTATGCATCAAAGGACATTAAGCAGTGAATAAAAATGAGATTTACTCCATGCATCCAATAGACAAGACAAGAATATGTCGAATGAATTTTATATTAAGGGCACCTGGGAGGAAAACATAGAAGGATGTTACCAGTTCTCCTCAATGGGATGGGTTCCTGTAAGTCCTCAACACTTCAAATCTAAATTCCTCTCTCTTGATGGTGTAGAAAACCCAGAAAAAAATGGAACTCAAAAGGGAGCTCACAAGCAAAAAGATAGAAAACTATGACAATGATGGCGGATCAAAGTTAGACCAAAAGTATAGATCCATAGTGATCTTTATGCAACAAAAGGTAGTGAATGAATGGAAAAACCCATCTATTTATAACAAAATATTGAGTTACTCTAGATATTGGTGCATAATTGAAATATTATTAACCAAATCAAGATCCAACTTTTATGGAATATTTTATTATTTTTGTTGGAGGGAAAAAGAATTTGATTTGGGTAAAATCCCTTTATTTGTAAATAATAAATAAATAAATGATTTATTTATTATTTTAAGGATGTGGTTGACCAATAATTAGATAAATAATGATATATTTAACTATTTATGAGTGATTTAGTCAAATCTAACAAGGAATATTATTTAAATAAGGTTTAAATAATTATTCCTAGAAAATAATAAGATAAATAATAATTTATCTAATTAATTTTCTTGTTTTGGGTTAAACATGACCAGGAATATTAATTAAACTATTGTTTAACTAATTATTCCTTGAGGGAAATCAAACAAATGTAGATTTATTTAATATTTCCTCATGGAGTTTCCTGTTTGGACCATAAACAACTTAATAAAGGTGGTTTACTAAGTTATTTTTCATAGTGACTTACATGGTGTACTTAGGTCCATATAATAGTAATAGGTTAGATGACCAAAAAATGGTGTAACAGATTTTCCCCCAGCGTGTGAGCATTAGGAGCTAATCGTATGATCGAAGTACATTATAAGAACTCAATCACTAGACATCGAAGGGGAAGTCAAAGAGAGAGAAACATAAGCTAGACCGAAGCGCTAAAGGACTAGACCCTGAGGAGGTGAGACTTACAGTGCGACCAGTCTCTTTTATGAGTGACTACCTATGCTATAGGTGGCGGGGGAGGCATACCCATGCCTGCCGAGACAAAGTACAAAGAATAATGCATCCAGTAAACAAGGGACTAAAAAATATAGTACATGCTAGCATAAACATGAGCCAGGTAAAAACATGATAATGAATCCCACATACATACTGTGCCTAGGATAACAGCCAGTAATTATAAAATAATATCTAAGTAAATGAGATAAAAATACAACCCAAATGCCCCTGCAAATAGGAAAGGGCTATGAAAATATGACTGATACATGCAAACAAAAAGGCGCTGCAAGCGGCTGAGGCCAACATCATAAAATATATGGAGTTGCGTTAAAGGCTATAATGAAGAGGTCATCCAGGCATGTGGGGGGCTACCTGTAGGGCCACCCCCTCATGAGGGCTGAAACATCTCACACACACTTGGGAATCACCGGTATCAGTTGCTGCATCACTGAACCATCAAGCATATAGATCTCGATCATGCTAAAAGGAGCTGGACCTGAGAAACAATCAAGTCAAAGGGTAATGAGGAATCTCTTTGCCTGATTCGAGGCACTGAACAAAAGTGGAAGCTAGAACCATGGTACACTTCCCTCTAGACCTATCTTCTAGAATGAATGATCTGATTTTGACAGAAGGAGGCCCACCATAGGTGAGGAAATAAGGTATCCTCAACTAAGGCACGTGAGAAAATAGTAGAGCGACTGCTAGACTGACACCAGCGGTGATGATGAAATGGGGGGTACTAAGTAGTGAACGGGAAACTTCCCTTGTTAGAGAATAAAGGGCATGGATGACCTGGCAGCGACTGACACAATATCATGAGGGATAGGGGATAGTGAGACTGAAGGCCATAATGTGTGACATGAGAGAGGAACCAGATAGTGAAGGATGGAGGACTATAGTGAGATACAAAGGGACTCGAGATAGACTCCATGAATGCAATGATGAATCAACTCAAATTCTCTAGACAAGGGTGACTCGATGATGCTACCACATAGAAAAGGTCCAATGGGGACCATAAAAACATGAGTACATGATGGTTACTCAGGATGAAAATTGACATGAGCATGGACAATTATGAAGGCAAAGTGGTGCCCCAAGTACTAGTGTTGCAGGTGAAGAAATTCGATTTTGAGGAGTGGTGAAGTGACCCTTCTTGGATGAAATGTGTCATGGTGAAGTATCAAATCACAAAAAACTAATAGATACCCATTTGAGGGCTCGGCGAGAGCATTCCAAAGATACAGATGGTTTGTCAAAGTAAGCTACGGTTAGGCCGCAGTAGGCGAAAGAAAAATTAGGGGTTTCTCTTTTAATAAGGCATTTTCCCTCCAAGTTCACTCATTTGCATGTGGATTTGTGGTGAATGTAGAGAGGAGAGAAGACCCTAAATCTTGCGATGATCGTAGCGGACAAACCGACCATTGGAATCGAGATATATCAGTTGCAGGTGAGAGGCGTAACCCTACTCTTTCATTTTAGTAGATTGAAAGTTCAGTTTAGGTTCCTAGAGCTCAGGAACAGACCCCTTCTCCTCTTCACGTCCGAGTCACACTTTTTGGGGCAAAAAATGCAACTTGGGTAGTAGGTTTTGGGCAAAAAACTGTGACCTATCCCAGGATTGGGCCTGAAAATTATGACCTGACAGGGAGGGGTTTTTATGTGCTATTTTTTGGCTGAGAATTGGGTTTTTGTGTTTGGATACATTATTTCCTATCTATACAGTGAAAAATATAATGGTTTTGTGCAGATATGGCAGAATTACGGATCAACTAGAGAGAGAGATACCTGGGCACATTACGGTCGAAGATCCGGGAGGATCAGGGTGTCCGTAGTGCATTGGCCAGGTTTGAGGTTCTAAAGTTTGTGGAAAACCCTTTGATGAGATCTAGAGAGCCGTTATTGGCCCAGATTTTCAGCTATTGGGATCTAGAATGTGAGGTCTTTATAGTGTAGGGGCACCAAATCAAATTGATGGTCTAGGATATTTCCTGACTGGTCTCCCACCAATTGGGATGGTGGGGAATACTCAGCCAGTGTTACCATGAGGGTGGAACATCATGGAGTTTGTAGAGCACCATTGTCAACTAGGTCTCCATGTCAAAGGGACACAGATACCTATTGGGGATCTAGAGAGGTTAGAGACCCATGCTGTGGCCGTAGCGGTGTTGCGAATCTTGGGAAACCAGGCACTCCACCACATCATTGGAGGGTAGATGATGCTTGTGGAGAATGTGTTGAGTGGGACCTACTATCGGTGTGCCTAGATGATGTTGTCATCATTAAAATGAAAATTGTCGTTATGCAAGTGGCAAGTGAACCATGACTGTGCATATGGGACAGTGATGTGCTCACTCTTCTTTGAGAATACCCTGACACTTCAACCTCGCATACAACTCTAGGATGGGGGCCCGAGGGAGCCCAAGATGTGCTGGTGGGGTAGTTGGATGGGTGTTCCGACCCGAGTTCTTTGCTCATTGGGATCATATGCCATTATACATAGACGAATATCCCTATAGTGGGATGAGTTATCATGGGGACCCGGACTTTCCGCTGCCATCTGGTCAAGTATGGGGGCTCGATGGTAATTGAAAAATTGCTAATCCTTTATGTGCATTGTAAATTTTCATAATATTGTATATGGTACTGATTCTTCCACTTTTGGTATGCAGATACAACACCGGTAAAACTGGCCGGGTATATGGGACAAATTACAGTATGAGGAACTACTGGACCTAGTGGATTGAGAGTGCCACAAAATGAGGATGCATCAGCCCTCCTGGAGGAAATCCATTGTAGATGTGAGAGGCTTCTAACCAGTGTTTCAGAGCACGGCTGGCAAGACTTGGATGACCAGTACATAGAGCCATGTATTGGTTTAGCCTCATAGTGGCGAGGGGTCATGCGGCACATGGCGATGGCCGGACAGGGGATGTGCGATCTACGAGCTGCAGGAGCAAAGCCATTGGCTCAGGATCCTCTAGATAGTGATTAGTGTGTAGGGGTAGGTGGTGCCCCCAGTTTTGAGTTTTTGTAACATGCTATGGGCATGTCATATGTATCAGAGTTGATGGACTCTAAAACATTTTATACGACACATATTATGGATATGCATTGTTTTGATGGTTTTATATTATTGTCTTATGTTAAATGCATGTGCTAAATGCCAATCTAGAATATTTTTTGCAATTCTATCTACATAGTGATTTTGTGCTCTAGGTACATGACTGAATGTAATGGTTTCAAATTCACGCATCAAAAGCTTTACTTGTAGATACCTTCTAAAAAGGATAGGATTATGCACATGATATACACCATTCAATTACATGACAAGAATCAGGGAATCTAAATGAACATGAAGGTGGAGGATGCGATGGGAGAGGGCATCGGCTAATAAACCTCGCACTGCATCATATTCGGCCTGATTATTGGTAGCAGTACCAATGCATACACCGTTCGAGAGAACAAGTGAATGCAAGGGGGTAAAGATGGCCCAACCTACCGAGGCTAGATTCCAGGAGTAGTGACTTGCACCATCAGCATAACTGATATAAGGTGAGGATGGGAGGTCCATCTAAAAGGTGCCACAAGACAATAAATGGGAGGATGATGAACAATGCTGGCAACCTAAGTGCAAAGAAGAAATCAAACACACACTGCGAGAGGGAGTGATCTGGGTAGGATGTCTACTACTCACACGTTGACTGTTAGGTAGAGTGTGGGAGCTACCGGAGGTGTAGCTTGTGCTTAGGCTGCAAAAGTCACCATAGACACGGATGGTGCCATCCTGTTTATGGGCAGGACAAGTCTTCCATGATGTCATCATCACAATAGAAGATGGAGTGACTGGAGGAAGGGAGATCACATGACGCGGCGAAGATACCTGACTCATCATCATAAGAAGAAAGGTTCACATGTGCATCATCACGGGGGATCATGGAAGAACAAGCATATACGGGATCCACCGATGTTGAGCCCAGGGTGATCGCTGGAGGGAGATCGAGCGAAACAACAGGGGAAAATTTAGAGGGAGCTTCCACCGAGGGTCTCATGGATGATGATAGGTAGAGGATGGTGGCCGCAGGCTCCGTCATCTTGACATCAGGAGGGGGGATGTCAATGGGAGCAGGTAATTCCTCAGGTTGGCCTGCAACATACTACACAAGTACAGGAGAGGCGGATTGGTTATGTTCAATCTCGTACTCCCGAACTACCTCCAAAGAGGCACGGTAATGCATTAGGTGGGAAAATGGTGGGAATAATGGCCATGGAGATTACACAAAGCACAAGGTTGGTTGGTGTGAATAGTCTTTGGGTTCTTGGCTGTAGTCGAGGAAGAAACAGAGGCTTCAGGGACCGTAGACTCAGGGAACGCATTATTAACCATGGGCTTGATACGGGGCAACTCAAGATAGGTATGGGTGGCATGGCGAACAACATCACATAAAGCACAAGGCTTTGGAGGCAAAGGAGGAGCAGGGTTAGTCAGTGCAGCCTTGTCCTTTGAGGCCCTCTTGCGATATTTTCCCTTCTTACCCAAAGTGGTCGCAACAGGAGATGGTTCCTGTTGAGGTGGCTAAGGCACTATAATAGTGGGAGAAGTCATAGGGACCGGTTGAACTGGGGTCAAAGAAAGATAAGGTTTGGGTTGACCAGGCAGGGTAGCGGTTGGAGGATCAAGGTACTAGAGGGGAATCCCAAGGGTCAGGTTAGGAAGAGAGAGGGTAGCCATGAAAGGTACTGTGTACACTCTTGGAGGGGGAGCTAGGAATGGTATTTGAATGGAGGGGTAATGGCTAGGTGGGACGGCTCCAAAATGGTTAAGGCCTGGTGGAACCATTCCAGGAGGGTAAAGGGGCTCATGGTTACTAGCTGTAGGTGAAGGGCTAGGAGGATGAGGTCCAGAAGGTTGAATCAAAGGGCTAGGAGTAGGTTGAAAAGGGCGAGGAGGCTGGTAACTAGCCGAAGCGGGCCACTTGAGGGCAGCCCGAGACGATTACATCATGCAAACATTCGATGAGTTGGGATCAGAGATAGGAGGTGAAAGACTAGGGAATGTTCCAAGCAGAGGGGAGTCTTTGTAAACTCTGGGTGAGTCACTGGTCAAAGGATTGACGGTTTTTTTGTTGGCCACCGAAGAAATGATGGACTCAGGGGAGGTCTGAGACTTCAGTTCGTAATATGTCAATTAGTCAATGGTGCTTATCTTTCCGTTATGAGGGAATGGCATCTTGCGGTGAACCGCAGATGGGACAGTAGACATCATTTAGGTGTAGCTATGACCAAATAGAATGTTTTAATCTAAGGGGGCATCTATGACCTCTACGTCGACGAAAATAGTCTTGCCCGCAAGAGTAATAGAATAATTACGGAATAAGCCAATGTGCTGGGAGGCATGGCCATCCAATGGGCTGGGAGGCATGGCCATCCCATGCTCGAAGAGTGATCATGGAAGGAGCCAACTTAGGTGATCTGAGTTGCTTCCAAACCGAATCGGACATCACACATGTGGATGCCCCCTCATCAATGATGCACCGGGAAACGTTGGCGTTTCGAATCTTGACTAGGATTTGTAAGGGGACAGAAGCAGGGAGAGGAGGATGTTCATAACGGTCAACATCGAAGAAAATCAATCAATCATCAGAAGGACCTACAGTGCCCATGGCAGATAGTAAAGCATTTCGTTGTGAAGGGCACGACTGTTCCAACATTGAAATGGTAGCAGGAGATTGCGCCAAATCATCTACTATACTATATGAATGGGCAACCTTTCCAGAAGCAGCATTTCGGTGTAGTGGCCACCTAACCTTCAGGTGGTTGGGTA
Organism: Pinus albicaulis; assembly: GCA_034641835.2. Taxonomy (NCBI): domain Eukaryota; kingdom Viridiplantae; phylum Streptophyta; class Pinopsida; order Pinales; family Pinaceae; genus Pinus; species Pinus albicaulis. The sequence continues at coordinate 475,001,086 of CM076582.1, read as the reverse complement.
GCCACAAATCCTTGCTGAGGGAAAGGATTAGTAAACACAGCTGGCTGACTAGGCACAACACTGGGAGGGACATAAGGGGAGGCTTGTTTTCCTCGCAATGTTTCTTGAGACTCCCACATCTACTTCATCTATGGTAATATAAGACAATCATGCGTGTAATGACCATAAACACCACAACAATAACAAGGCTTGTTTATGCGAACATGCCTCTCCTGCTTGGGCTGAGTGCCCTGTTGCTGGTTAGAAGTGTTAGGAGCATTATTTTGCGGATTAGGTCTAGGATTACTAGGAGCAGATTTATTTTGAGTGCCCTTCCTCTTATTTTTGGAAGGAGGAGGATTAGTCGCGCCCTTTTGTGCATACACCTGCCCCTAAGGGGGCAGTGGTTGCTATTGCAAGGGTTGAGAAGAAAAGGGAGGCAGAGGTGCTAATGCTGGAGGAGCTGGAGCACCAGGCTGTGGATACGGATAATAATGAGGTTGGGTAACATTGTGGTAAACAGGAGGTTGGGAAAAAGGAGGAGGCATGCTGTATCCTGGATACATGCTATCGGAAGGGGGAAAAGTGCAGGAGGTGTTGGCTCCCCCCGGAGGAAAACCATAGCCCATGGGAGGTTGAGCGTATGGATGAGAGAGAGCTCCAATGATATCGTCAGTGGCATGAGATGCCCCCAGTGTGTTGGCACTATCGGGTCTAGGAAGATCAGGTAGAAAGGTATAAACATAACCCGTTTGAGCATAGATCAAGTCATATTTTAATGCAATTTGGAGAGTGGAGTCTTCGGTTTGAGGGAAATGCGATGCGACATCTTTTTTGATAGAAAACAAGAGAGATCTAAGGAACTAGTCCATGTAGACACAGTCTTCAAAGGTAGGGGCTTGATATAGGCTCTTTCTTCTCCACCATTCCTGGACATGATCGGATAGACAGGTCGCAAACGATTGACGGAAAGAAGTCAAAAGTTTGGTACTAGTGTCATAATGAAGGGGAATATGGAAATAAGACAAAAAATCCCGAGCAAGAGTCACAAAGGTGGTATGAGAGGATGAGGCCTGATCAACATGAAACTTAGAAACTTCACCTGTAAGCGTATGTTGGAACAACTGAAGACGAACGGAGTCATTGGTAATGGAGTTAGACGAACACCACATGTGGAAATATCTAACATGATTTGTAGGATCTTCTCCAGCAAGGCTTTCAAACTTGGGGATGTCTGAAGGGAGCTTGGTCGTCTTAGCAGGCCAGCTAGCATCATGGTGTATAGTGTCATTGATCAACTGGTTAAAATTAGGAAGACTGAGGCCTTCCATATAGGGGAGCAAGGGAGCAGCCGGGGTAGTTCCTCTTGTGGTCCCACTAGTAGTATTCCCAGCATTAGGGCCGGGGCTATCACCATCATTAGGTCCTGAACTAGACATGGTGAAGATGACAAGAGGAGAACTAGGGGTGGAACCAGAAGGAGAACCCAATGAACCAGTAGAGGAGTCGGAGTGCGGACTCGGTGCAAGACTAAGTCGAATCCTATGCGGAGGAGTAAGTCTTCCTACCAGAAACTGAGGATGAAGGCCAAGAATTTCTTGGGATAAATGCCTTGGTGGTGCAATGATGATGTCAAAAACAGGGCACAAAGGGAAGAGAGACCAACAAGGGTGGAGAGGTGCAGGATCAACCAATTACAATGTCGAAACAAGGGCAGAGAGGTGTAGGATAAATTGATTTCAATGTTAAAGTCTTTGCTTGTCAGTGTTAACCAAGATATTCTTCACTTAGGTTGTGTGTGTAAAGTGTGTAAATTTTAATTTTTAAACCCAGACATTTGTAGAGAAAAAGAAAAACTGTGTTGTATAATTGTAAATAAACCTACAGATAATAGTATATGAAACTGAAATAACAAAAAATAAAGAGCTAATAATGCAATAATATAAACCCAAGGAGGTGGGCCTCTCAACAAGTAGTCTATAGGTGGGCAAAAAAATATTCAAAACACACCAAAAGAGCCAATAGATCTAAGGTCGGGAGGGACAGAGATCTAAAGGTCAGATCTGTTGGAAATAGGTGCAGATAAACAACAAAAAATCAGAGGAAAAATTGTTGTAAATGAGGTGGAGAAAGGCTATCTCCTGGAGGGAAACAGAGTGGACCCTAGAGGAAAACCCAAAAAAAACTAAAGGAGGTGATTTGGATGGACAAATAGCCAATCTGTAATGGATTTGAAGGTGAGGTATCAGATATGAAAAATGGGTGAATACTATGAAAATTTCAGACAACCTGCAGCAGCCAAAAACTATTCCACAAAGTGTGGAGGGTACCAAAGCCCTAGGGGACTACGTTCCCACTTTTTTGAGAAAAACAGAACAAGTACAGTACAAAATGGGCAGAGATGGAGGTCATAAAACCTTGAATAGAGGCCCAAACAAACCCAAAAAACTTTCTAAAAAATTCCCGCAAAATAGTGAGGTCGCAGTTTTTGACCTATTTCTTGTGGAGGTCACATATTTTGGGAAAATTTCCACATCCTGAAGCTCCAGGTCACAGGTTTAGGGCCAAAAAGTGCGACCTTCACTTCTGACACTCTCAAGAGCTGGTCTTAGCAGAATATGTCGTCTTAGCTATGGCTGATGTCTATCACTTGCGCAATAGGTCTGAAAACACATGAAAGCTAGAATTTTTAATGTTTTAGGGTTTTATAGGTTAAAAACAACATCAAGAAAAGAAAAACTAGAATTTGAAGAGAAATCCTACTGTTTGAAGCATCTGGATATGCAGGGATCTGAAAAACGACAAAGGTCGTAATCGTAAACCCGTGTGGAGTTGCCAATTGTTAGTATGAATCTTAATTGCAAGTGTACGGAACAAGACCACTTTAGTTGCGCATAACAAACAACCCTAACAACAAATATGGTTTCTAATATCATCAGATCTGCAATTATGTGATTAAGATAAATGATGCAAAAATCTAGATCTATGCATCAAAAGACATTAAGCAGTGAATAAAAACGATATTTACTCCATGCATCGAATAGACAAGACAAGAAGATGTCGAATGAATTTTATATTAAGGCCACTTGGGAGGAAAACATAGAAGGATGTTACTAGTTCTCCTCAATGGGATGGGTTCTTGTAAGTTCTCAGCACTTCAGATCTAAAATTCCTCTCTCTTGATGGTGTAGAAAACCTAGACAAAAATGGAACTCAAAAGGGAGCTCACAAGAAAAAATATAGATTCATACTATGACAATGATGGTGGATCAAAGTCAGACTAAAAGTATTGATCCAGAGTGATCTTTAGGCAACAAAAGGTAGTGAATGAATGGAAAAACTATTCTATTTATAACAAAATATTGAGTTAGTCTAGATATTGGATCTTAATCAAAATATTATTAACCAAATCAAGATCAAAATTTTATGGAATATTTTATTATTTTTGTTGGAGGCAAAAAGAATTTGACTTGGGTCAAATCCCTTTATTTGTAAATAATAAATAAATTGTAGATTTTAGACTTTTGCGATCAGTACTTTGTGTTGTAGTGTTTTCTGGGTATGTCGCATCCATGTTTTTCATTTCGACGTTTCGAACCAAACCACCGTGGTTCATCAAAATGAAAAACATCGATGCGACATACCTAGAAAACACTATGACACAATAAATAAATCAATGATTTATTTATTATTTTAAGGATGTGGTTGAGTAATAATTAGATAAATAATGATTTATTTAACTATTTATGATTGATTTAGTCAAATTTCACAAGGAATACTATTTAAATAAGGTTTAAATAATTATTCCTAGAAAATAATAAGATAAATAATAATTTATCTAATTAATTTTCTTGTTTTGGGTTAAATATGACCAGAAATATTAATTAAACTGTTGCTTAACTAATTTTTCCTTGAGGAAAATCAAACAAATGTAGATTTATTTAATATTTCCTCATGGGGTTTCTTGTTTACACCATAAAAAACTTAATAAAGGTGGTTTACTAAGTTATTTTTCATAGTGAAAGCAATTTTACTTAGGGTGAAAGTGGTCTTACATGGTGTACTTAGGTCCATCTAATAGTAGTGGGTTAGATGAATAAAAAATGGTGTAACATTCACCATGGCTGCAAGGAAGAAGACTAAAAAAGGTGGTCACTGCCTCATATATGAGCCCATGGAAATGAATTTGTTAAATGAAGACCTAACGACCTTGGAAGTGTTTAGAAGAACAGGGTGTTTGAAATTATCCCAAAGGCTACAAGGGTGCCATTTGCAAGTTTCAAAGGAGTTTTCCAAAAAATTTACTAGATTAGCTTCAAAGGTGGGAATGTTAAATCTCATAGTAACACCAGACAACATCTCAGTAGGAATAGGAATCCCTAGAGGAGGATAGCAATGGCTTAAAGGAATAAAATTCACCATGCAATATTGCAAAGCGTTTATCAAGATAGAGCATAGTGAAATTGATCTCACAAATGCTATCCCAAGGAGGAACATGAAGAACAAATACTCAAAGTTGCTGATGATCATTCAGAAGTACTTCACCTATGAAGGAAGGTTTCACATGGTCTACTCTTACCACCTTAGGCTTCTGCTACATTTTGTGGGTAAGAGGTCTCTTGACTTGCCTTTTTACTTATATTGAAGCTTAGCTAAAATTTCAGATAAGGTTCAATTTAAAATGGAAGGAAATGAAACCTCTCTCTTTCATCATGGTTTGATTAAGTTGTTGGTGTTAGAGGAGTTAAAGAGATTAGGCAGAGATTGGACATCTTTTTTGTTCATCAGTGGTTTTGAAGTAGATGTTGTCACTCCTAAAAATGTTTCCAAACCTAGAGATATCCCATCACCTTTAGTGATAGATCAGTTAGAACCAATTAGTATGGAGACAAATCCTTTGCAAAAGATTGACACACCCAAAGCTACACTTGCAGAAAAGAAGCCTACAGTTAGCAAACATGGCAGCAAGAGAGTTACAAGGAGCCAAATAGTGGTTAAAGGTAACTTAGAGTATATCTTGCATGCCATTGATATTGAAGAAACTCCCATTGTCCAAGCTGAAGATGTTGAAGAGGGAGGAAGGAAGCTTAAGTAAGGACAAATAACTAAAATATTGAAGTTCGGAGTTGATGATGCTAGATTCATGTTTCAACCTAGAAAATCAATGACTAGATATGCAAGAAAGGTTATGGAAAGTAGCGAATAGGTTTAGAAATTTAGTGAAACTACTAAGCCAATACCAAGCATCATAGACCTCTCCTCACATGTAAAAGAAGATCTGGTCATCAAACAAAATAAGGGCAAAGAGAAAATCACTGAAAATTCAGAGGTAGAAACCCTTAAGGAGAAGTTGAAAGAGGCAAGGGAAGAGATATCAGCCTTGAAGAAAGAGGCAAGGGAAGAGATATTAGCCTTGAAGAAAGAGGCACAGAAGCATAGAGCTGAAAGGGTCCAGTTTGAACAGATGAGCAATATTTGTGAGGATCAAGCCAAAAGTGTCTCAAAGACCTTGGAAAATTAAGAAAAATTGATGTAGTGGACTCAACCACTAAGAGGAGAGGTCAAGCACATCAAAAAGGTAAATCTACACTTGCAAGCCAAGAACAGGGCACTGAAGGATCAAGTGAAAGACCGAGAGCAAAAATTGGAGTTGATTCATGAAGAGTTAGACAAGAAAGGTTTGAAGATGACTGTGGTTGATGAGCCCATTTCTCAACTCATCGTAAATGAGGAGGAAACACCACAAGAGCCATAAGTTGAGATTGAATATGCCTTGGAGGGTTCATTACATGCAGAAAATAAAGATTTTGTAGCTAGAGGTTAGTTTTTGGAGACAATTTTGAAATAGGCAATTTCTGTGTTTTTCACAGTTTCGTAGCGTTCCTCAGGCTTAAAGCCAAGAATACGCTACGTAAAAACCTGTAGCATATTTTTTCCCTATAAAGTTACTTTTTGTTTGATTCAAGGATGGTGATTCATGGTGGTTATGTGTCATGACTAGATTGACATCATGGAACAACAAAGGAGAAAAGTTAATGGGTGCAGAAGATACTTTTTCAACGCTACCAAAATTCACTACGAAACTATCTTGTTTTCATAGCGAGCCATTTTTGAAGGTTTTTGAGCATCTTAATGGCAGTTTTAGACAGCTGGAGTTCTCCAGCATGATAAGGGAGCTTATCATCAAATACTTATGACTCGAAGGAAGTGTTGTGGAGACAGGTCATCAGCCAAAGCAACTTTGAAGATAAGGGTCATGCATTCCTGAAAAGTAGGGTTATGCTCCATAAGTCTAGGAGGGTTTTAAATATGTAAAGTGGTAACAAACTCTATCATGTCTTTCGAGCATGTGATACTTATTTTGTAACCATCATGTAACTATTTCAAAGATAAAGTAGAGTTATGAAATAAATAGGAGTTAGAGTCCTATTAGGAGATGTTTTCTTGGTATAGGTGCCAGTTTTATGTTCGGAGTTGTATTTTAGTTATGAAAGCTGTCATAGGAGAATTCGATGATCTAGCCACCAAGCAGATCATCCTTGTTGTAAGAATTTCTATTTAAAAACAAAGCATCAAAGTAGTGAGGGGTTGGAGATTTTTCGCACCAAACTGCTGCTTTTATGTATTTGACTTATATCAGTAATACAAAGTGATACTCTTCTTGATCGACCTGAGATTCTCATGAGTTTTTTAATTTTTTATTGATCAATACTTTTATATTTTACCACTTGCAGTAGATTTCATCTCTATTAATCAGAATTCATAACTTTATGCTCTGCCTTCCTTTAGTAATGAAATGATTGTGTTTTCTTATGTTTCATGTGTGAGTTACCTTTTTTGAAGACCTCTATCTACCTCAGCTTCCATGTTTAAGAAACCTTGTCACTGAAAATACTGATTGTTGACTCCATAAGCCCAATGGTAGCAAGCCTTTATTATTTTCAACCTGAAATCATAAAAAACAAGCTACAAGTTCCATAGAGTTAGCCATCTAGTACTATCATTATTCAATATCATAAAATCCCCTTGAGAGAGCCCTCTCAAATTGAAGAGGCTAATAGTCAGTTAGAAGTGGTTTGAAACAGTTACACTGAGTTGACTGATAAGCAACCAATCAAGTACAATTTTGTGATAACACCTCCAAGTGTATGGAACAGTCTGCAGGCCTTGGCAAGTTTCAAACATCTAAGAATGGTAATATTTTATCCACTGATTCTAAACCAAACATGTTGAAATTACTTTGTTCATGCTTATAATTTTAAAATTATACAAAAAGGAAATTTAAAATTAGTATATGAAACTTGTAACATACATCATTATGAAATATAGAATGCATCAGATATGTAAATACTATTTTTTTTTTCAAATCTGGAAATAAGATATCAATAGAAAGTAATATATAAGCACAACATTGACAGAGAATAGGTTTGGGGAGGAGTGAAGGATGCAGTGAAAGCAGAGAAGGATACAGTGAAGGAGAAACTAGAATGGGTAAAATTTTAGGCACATTTTTCATAACTACTTGATATGGCATCAATTGTGCATACATATCTTTTTTGTATCCATGATAGAGATGGGTTGTGTTCAAATTGAGAATAATTGTCATGAAGGGTCCAATTATATTGGTCCTAGAATACAAATTGGTCAAATTTGACTTGCAGAAGTTATAAGTTTATTTTATTTCTCTTATCTGATATGAAAATTATGCCGGGAGGTGCATTGTTTCAAGAAGATCAAGATTTTTGTCAGGTTTTATTGCAGCTCAAGGATCCTAAAGATGAAGCCAAGGATTTTTGTTGTGTCTTAGTCTCTTATTATTGTAAGATATAAAATTTTGATGAAACACAAGATTGTTGGATATGTATTTCTAAGGCATACACATGGTAGTTATTTTATACACTTGTTTTCCTATTTTCCCTTAAAATGTTTTTTTTTTATATGAAGGTTCTTAAGGAATAATTGATGAGGATTTCAGAAAGCACACACTGAATCCAGTTCTTGCAGATGTTCATGAATCAATCCTTCAAGTGTCTTCTCCTTCCTAATTTTTATATCTTCCAGTTGCTAGAGTTCCTTCCTTGTGCAGATTTCCACCAGAAGATCATATCTACACTGATTATCCTCCTCCACTTAAGTATTGGTACAATTTCTTCCTAAATCGATTTTTGGTACAGATCCTCATAAAATAGTATCCAAATGGATCTATTTTTGGTCTGCAAAGTTGGTTTTTTGGCACCTTTTTTGTGCTCTGGGCTTTAGTAACATAGGCCTTAGGTCCTAAAGAGATATTTAGAGAAGAAAATAATTTGAAATTTGACATTTTATGCTTACATTATATTTTGTAACTTGAATTTAAATATAAAATTAAAATGTACAAGGCCTTGGCACTTGTTTAGATTCCTATTCATAAAGATTTTATATTTCCAAACGTTGCTACTTGTTTCTTGTTATGTAGTGTGCCAATTTCAAAAACATGAAATGAAATGTTCGGAAATGTTAAACAACGCATAGCATCATGACTATTTGTGATGAGTAAAAAATGGCTAATATGTTCCATGTGGCTAATATTAATGTATGTGCAAATTAGCCATTTTGTACTCATCAAAGTTATCACTATTTGTTCCTATATGGTGTTGCCATAATTGTAATTAGAGAAAAAAATTCTAGCTAAATATTCACACATCTATTGAAGGAAACATGGAATAATTTTGAGTATTTTGTAGAGAAATCAATTGTTTGAGACACATACAAGGTGTCTCATTTAAAAAACAAGATAAACCACACAAGTTTCAAGAATGATAATTATTTAACCACTACATCACTATAAATGTTGCATCAAGCAATAAATAGAGAGAGTATTTGTAAATATTCTAGCATTCCTTGAGGTTCTGCTAATATTTTTTGGCATCCATTTGCTTAAATTAAATGTTATACATACCAGTCATGTAAACACATAACACATTTTATTTTAACTTACAGGGTTTTCCTTTAGTGAGTTTGGTTTCTTTCGAGATAGTACGAGTAAATTTGTTTGCTGTAACTTCTCTTCTAATGGTAAATTACTGGCCAATGCTAGTGAATTATTATGTCAGAATGTAGGAAGTATTTTCAGTCCTTCAAGTATGATTTCTTTGGCACTTTTTCACTATTTACTAGTTCATGTCTTACATTCCTTTGCAAAGCCTTATATTTCATCGATAGTCTGTGGTATTGAAAAGTCTAATTCTTGGTAGTATGAATATGTGTAATCCTATTATTACACCACTTGAGCTTGATTGAAGGAGGGGCTCAGAAAAATAATCCTTTCATCTCCCTTAGGGCCATTCACATAAATTAGTAATTCATTCCACTGAACCAATGGTAAAAAGGGAATCCCAGGCTTTTATTATTAGTTTGTGAAATTGTAAGGAATAAGTATATTTCAAGTAGAGCAAGAGAAAAAAAAATCAATTAGAAAGACACACTCTTTTTTAATGGCCTGTATTTTAATAGTTGTTAGAAATTAGAACAAACCTCTTTATATATGGATTTCTCAATATGATTATCAATAAAACCACAATGATTTCTTCCAAATTTAGCCATTTTTTCTACTAGATTTAAGCACATTTTCTCATTTAAGGAATAAATCTATAAATCCTTGATCATATCTTATGATCAGACATCTTGCCTTTTGAATGGTATATCTAGGTATTCCCCATGGAGGGTATAAAAATTTTCTCCAATCAAATATTCTACTAGGGCCTCAAGAGAGGATAATTTTTATCTCAGGTATTATAGGTAATATTAGAAACACCGTAGATGTTGAGTTCATAATTAGGCTGTTACTAAAAGATGATATATAATGTAATATGCATTAGGCCCATTTGTATGTGAAATGAAGTATGCATAATGCCCATATATATGTTTCACATAATGTCCTCTCTATGATCCTTTAGGTTTCCTTCTCTAAGGAATTATTTCTTCTTTGAACTAGATTGAAGGCCCACTATATCCACAAGAACTGGTTGAGATATTACAAAATTCCGTAGAGGAATAGGGCTCAAATTTCATAAATGCGAGGTTGGAAGAAGAAGAGAAAGGTAATCAAACCAACTGCTAATACAGGAGCATGATGCAACATGTCAAGTAGCATTGAGAATAGATCAGGTTCTATTCATACAACTCCTTTGCTCAACCTTGAAGCATGTCAATAATATAGAAAATAATTGATATCTATAACTCAACAATGTATACAATTCGGTTTGTTTCTAACTTGAAGCATTTAGAAGACATTTATAATTTAAAGGTTCTTCTTGGTGACATATTCCTATTCTACTTCACTTGATTTTCTGGATGGCTATAACATGGAATCTGAGGGTCGTGTGATTCACAATGCATAAGAGACACATTTTCATATCCATGGAAGGTACCAAAATAATGAACTACATTTATATGCAATTTCGTAAGCAGTTTCTCAAATATATTCCTAACTTCTTGATTTTGCTAAGTGTCTAGAAAATAGACATTTGAAAATTTCCAGGGTGACATATGTATCTTAACTCTTTTGAGTATGGCACAACCTATGTTATGAAGGGTAGTATCTTCATGCGTTACATGGATAGGGATACCTAGATGCGCTAGACTATTTTTGTCGTATGTAGTTGGGAACTAAATTAGGGTGCAAGCTATCACATGTCACTACAAGGAAAAGACCCTCTAGCAGATGTTTTTGAGGAACCCCTTATAAAAATACCCCAGACATCCGTTTCTAGTAGAGGTTCCTAGAGGAGGTTGTCTGGTGGAGGTTTTTGCGGATGTATTTTGTCTAGTGCTCTTATCACCATAAAACGCACTGGTGCATTCAACATGAGAAAGCATCGGTGCGGTTAAAAAATTGGCACACTAAAAATTATGCTCCATACACACTCATTTGGTATCAGAACTATGTAGAGTACCCGTATTTCATAAATTTCGTATCGTGTGGAATCTCAGAAAATGCACCCAAGGCCCATAAAACTCAGACCAGATGGTTAAATAAAAAAAATAAGGAAAAATTACAGAATATCGGGGCACAATCGGAAACCGTATGCCCGTTACATACCCGCCCGATGCCTTTTTTAAGAACAACACCGTGCGTGTCAACACGTCAACACCGGTGTCCTTTGGCAAAAGCGCGTGAGAATGCAACCGCCCAAGGCAGTAATGTGTTAGGTCCATATATTACTAGTATAGTCCCTTATTGTTGTTAGTGTAACTCCCTTATTGTTATTATTGTACCCTTGTAACCCCCATTTTTTTATTATTGTGCCCTTAAATTATTATTGTTAGGTCAACTAGGATTACATTGTGGCCCACTAGGATTACATTATGGCCCCATGGACTCCTATATATAGAAAGGAGGTTTTGTAAATTGTATCATCCAAGAATTTTTCATTTATGTAATGTATTGGAGGTTTCCCCCTCAAAGTGGCTTATTTATAAGGCGTTGATATCTCTTTTATTCTATTTTTGGAGTTGGTTACACAACATTTGGTATCAGAGGTTTGGATTATAGGGTTTTGGTGCTCTAAACAGGTCATCGTGGAATTTTCGCTATAACGTTTTTTCTAAGAAGGTTCAGAATTTAAAATTTTTATGGTATGAAGCTGAAATCTGGAGGAAGCTCATCAAAAATTTTCAGAGCTTGGTTCGAAATATTTTTGGAGATATGATCTGTGGAAGGTAGTGCGTTTTCAGGCTCCCAAATTTCATCTCAAAGAGGTGATCATGGGAAAATGTTCATAACTCTCTCTCTGAGCATCAGATTGGAGTGCCATAAAAAGTGGTTGCAATTAAACAGACTGTAGTTTCTTGGCTATCAATTTCAGAGCCGAAGGATGAAATAGTGACAGGTGGAAATTCGTACAAGTTCGCTCTACTGAACTAGTCCATAATTAGGTCATTGTGGGAGATTGGACACAGCTTTGTCTTGGATAATCCAAATCAGGTCAAACCTATGGCATTCGAAAGAGAATTCATAGGGCTATGTTGGTACCAAAATTTAAATATTGAAGTGATGAAATCATAGAGATAATCCAATTTTAATATCGAGCTCCTCAAAATCAAGAAAAAGGTGTGTATTTTTTTTTCCGAATTGCATAAGTCTTGTTTGAAGAATCAATTTGAATTGATTCCAAGGGCATATTGTAGAATAGATATCAGTATTGGGTTGTAAAATATGCCTCGTAAAAATAATTCAACACCCATTAAGTCTTCATAAGGCTCTACTATGACTCATGAAGATGAAGAATTGCAACATGATCTATGAAAATTACTAGAGAAAGTGCACCAAATTTCGCTCTCGCAAAGAGCAACAAAAAATGAAATGGAAGTTTTGAAGAAAGGCATGGAAGCTAAGATGGATGGCATGGAAGCGGGCATGGAATATAAGATGCATGACATGAAAGACAACATGGAAAACATGAAGAATGATCTAAAAGAAGACATGGAAGGTTTGACAAAGTTGATACAAGAAATGTTTCCTAATGGTGAAAAGATAGTAGAAGAAACTTATGATGAGAAAAAAATAAATGTTAATCGTGATTTCATAAAATCTAATGTTGGCAGGAAGAACCACCATATTCCAAAAATGGATATGAGGAAGTTTGATGGAAAGGATCCTGTAACATGGATACTACAGATGGAGCAATATTTTGATCTCCATAACGTGCAAAACACACAAAAGGTAGGCATTGCAACTTTACATTTAGAACAAAATACATTTGTATGGTATCAATGGCTTTGCTCTCGTAAAACAATTGTCACTTGGTCAATTTTTATGGAGGAAATGATAGCACATTATGAGGATACAAAGAGCAACACCTTCTTTAGCCAATTGATAAATCTCAAACAAAAGGGTTTAGTGGGGTAGCACATTGAGGACTTCCAAAAATTGAATATAAGGGTAACTGATATTCCAAAAGAACAGATGATTGATCTCTTCATAGGCACTTTAAAGGATAACATCCAACATAAATTTTGCGTTTTGGAACCTGATTCATTGGAGAAGTCATTCAGGTTGGCAAGAAAAATTGAATGTAAAATTATGGCGACAAGGAAGCCTACCAATCACTTCTATAAAGAAGGAAGTGTTGCTACGACTAGATTTCCACAACCTACAAGGTTGAAACCACAAAAATTGGAAGAAAAAAGAGCAAAAGGGCTTTGCTACAGTTGTGATAGCAAATACACTAAAGGTCATAAGTGTGCTGAGAATAAATTATTTTACATAGATTGTGAAGAGGAAGAAGAAAATGAAAAAGAAGAGGATATACACCATGAACTAGCCCTACAAGAGGAAGAAATGAATCCAACCATATCATGTAATGCACTGGCAAGAATTACCACTCCTCAAACGCTCAAGATAGAAGGAGATATCAAGAAGAAAAAGGTAATAGTGTTGATTGATTCAGGTAGCACCCATAATTTTATTCATTATAAGGTAGCCAAGGAATTAAATTGTTTCCTATACCCAGCACCAGAATGTCAAGTGATGGTTGCAAATGGAGGAACTATAAATTGCTCTGGAAAAAGCCATAATATCAAGCTAACCATGGGGGAATATGTATTGACTAGTCCAATGCTTGCCATTCCTATGGGAGGTGTTGATGTTGTACTAGGAGTACAATGGTTACAATCTTTGGGGACGGTAGCTTTTAATTTTCAAGAAATTTTCTTGAATTTTTTTTTAGAAGGAAAGGAAGTCGAATTACGGGGTATTGCGGGGAAGCCGGGAAGGATAATAAGCTATAATTTCATGACAAAGCTTCTAAAGAAAGAAAAACGAGGTGTAATTGCACAATTATGCTCACTAGAAGTTCCAACATCAAACTCATCTATTTCTGCAGATGTCCAACAAGTCTTGGACAATCATTCCAAGGTGTTTGAAACTCCCAAAGGACTCCCACCTTTTCATGATCATGATCATGTTATTCAATTGATTCTAGGAAGTGTTCCTCCAAACATCAAGCCTTATAGATATCCTTATGTCCAAAAGAGCGAAATTGAATGTATGATTGCAGAAATGTTAGAGGCGAGTATAATTCAACCTAGTCAAAGTTCTTTCTCTGCTCCTATAGTATTGGTACACAAGAAGGATGGATCATGGCGAATGTTTCTGGATTATATGGAGCTCAATAAGCTCACCATTAAAGATAAATTTCCAATTCCTGTGATTGATGAATTATTGGATGAATTACATGGAGCAATTTATTTTACCAAGTTGGATCTTCGTTCAGGATATCATCAAATTAGAATGAAGACTGAAGATATCCCAAAAACAACATTTTGAACTCATGAGGGTCATTATGAATTTTTGGTCATGCCTTTTGGCCTTACCAATGCACCTTCTACATTTCAAGGGTTGATGAATTCCATTTTCAAACCCTTCCTTAGAAAATTTGTGCTAGTGTTTTTTGATGATATACTAATCTACAGCAGGTCTTTGAAGGATCATGTTGAACATGTTGACAGGGTGCTCAAACTATTGCAGGAGAAACAATTATATGCAAAAATATCCAAATGTTTCTTTGGAGTACAAGAGGTGGAATATCCGGGTCATATTGTATCTCACGAGGGTGTTAAGGTAGACCCTAAAAAAATTAAAGCCATTAAGGAATGGAAAGTCCCCACAACCATAAAGCAGTTGCGAGGATTTCTCGGGTTAACAGGGTATTATCGCAAGTTTGTTAAGAATTATGGGAGAATAGCAGCACCTCTAACAACATTATTGAATAAAGATTCATTTTCATGGACTCCTGAAGCAACTAAGGCCTTTGAACATCTTAAAGAGGCAATGTGCCTAGCACCAGTCTTAGCTACGCCAGACTTCACAAAAACCTTTATTGTGGAATGTGATGCCTCAGGAAATGGAATTGGTATTGTTTTAATGCAAGAAGGAAGACCCATTGCTTTTGAAAGTCATCCAATCAAAGGAAAGTATTTACAGAAACCTATTTATGAGAAGGAAATGTCAGCAATACTGCATGCACTAAAGAAATGGAGAACTTACCTAATGGGAAGACACTTCAAGGTAAAAACTGATCATGATAGTCTTAAACACTTTTTGGAACAAAGACTATCTTCAGAAGAGTAGCAAAATGGGTCACAAAGATGTTGGGTTATGACTTTGAAATAATCTACAAAAAAGGAAAGCTTAATGTTTTTGCAGATGCACTCTCAAGAAAGAATGAAGAGATGGAAGCATTGCTTTGTGCCATTTCTATTATCCAACCAGATTGGATAACTGAAGCAAGAGATGAATGGAAGAAGGACAAAGATGTATGGACACTCATTCAAAAGTTGTAGCAAGATCCTAGTACATCTGATAAATTTAGTTGGAAAAATGATTCCTTATGGTACAGATATCGCTTATATCTTTGTAAGAATTCCCAACTAAAACAAAATATTCTTTTGGAATTGCACACTTCTTCTTTAGGAGGACACTCAAGATATTTAAAAACTTACCATAGGGTGAAGACAGATTTTTTTTGGGATGGCCTTAAATTTGATATTCAAAATTTTGTGGCGGAATGTTTGGTTTTCCAGCAGAATAAAGTTTAGACAATTAAGACCCCAGTACTTCTACAACCTTTATCCATTCCAAGTCAACTTTGGGAGGAGATTTCAATGGATTTTATCACAGGTTTACCTAAGTCCGAAGGAAAGAGTGTCATCATGGTGGTAGTTGATAGACTTACCAAGTACACACACTTTTGTGCATTATCTCATCCATTTAAAGCAAGAACAGTTGCTGCTACATTTATAAGCACAATTCAAAAGCTACATGGAAGCTCAAGGTTTATTGTGAGCGACAGAGATCCCATTTTTACTGGAAATTTTTGGACGAAGTTATTTTGTTGTTTGGGTACTCAATTAGCTCATAGCTCATCTTATCATCGTCAATCTGATGGTCAAACTGAGATCGTAAATAAATTTTTGGAAGGATATCTTCGTTGTTTTGTATTTGATAAAAAAACACAATGGGTCAAGTGGTTACCTCTCGCTGAATGGTGGTATAACACTTCCTTCCATACTGTAGCAAAAATGACCCCATTTATGGCACTTTATGGATATCATCCACCATCCATCACATCATATTTAAGAGAAAATTCGAAGGTTCAAGCAGTGGAAGATCACATCGAGCATCAAAAAGAAGTTCTCCAACTCTTAAAGGATAACCTGAATTTGGCACAAAATCGAATGAAACAACAGGCAGATCAACATCGCAGCGAGAGAAGTTTTGATGTAGGAGAATGGGTATTTTTACGGCTACAACCATACAAACAAATGTCCCTCAAGCAAGCTAAGAAGGATAATAAATTATCACCAAAGTACTATGGTCCTTACAAGGTGTTGCAAAAGATTGGTACTATGGCATACAAATTGGAGCTTCCTGCTTCTTCGCGAGTACATCCAGTTTTCCATGTTTCATGCTTAAAGAAGGCTATAGGTGAAAATATTCCAGTTCAAACAATATTGCCAGAACTTGATGAGGAAGGAAAAATCATATTGGAACCTGAAGCGGTCATGGAAACAAGAACTCGACAGCTACGGAATCGATCAATTTCAGAGTATCTCATCAAGTGAAAGAACTTACCCACTGAAGATTCTACATGGGAGGATGAGAATTTTATACAAAAGCACCCAGAGCTACTCAAGCGTTGAGGACAACACTTTTTTGAAGGAGAGGGGCATGTTAGGTCCCTATATTACTAGTATAGTCCCCTATTGTTGTTAGTGTAACCCCCTTATTGTTATTATTGTACCCTTGTAACCCCCATATTGTTATTATTGTGCCCTTAAATTATTATTGTTAGGTCGGCTAGGATTACATTGTGGCCCCACCAGGATTACATTATGGCTCCATGGACCCCTATATATAGAAAGGAGGTTTTGTAAATTGTAGCATCCAAGAATTGTTCATTTATGTAATGTATTGGAGGTTACCCCCTCGAAGTGGCTTATTTCTAAGGCATCGATATCTATTTTCTTATATTTTTGGAGTTAGTTACACAACAGAATGAGTGAAATGCATCGGGCCACATAAATTCCGTGCACTAGAAAAGGGTTAAAAAAACAAAATTACGCCCAAAAAACTGCACAAATCATTGGTTCACTGGACAACGTTCCCGGTGCGTCTTATTACTATAGAGCACCAGTGTGTTACTTCTAAGCCACCCCGGTGTCTCATAAAAAGTGTGCGGAACATAAACCACTCAGTGCAGAATGACTGAAACACACCGGGGCTCCAGTATTACCACACACCAAAAAAGGGTTAAAATAAAAATAAAAAATACGGCCAAAAAACCATAGAAATCATTGGTTCACCGGACAACATTCCCAGTGCATCTTATTACTGTAGAGCACCGGTGCATTATCGCTAAGCTGCCTCGGTGTCTCATAAAAAGTGCGTGGAACAGAAACCACTCGATGTGGAATGACCGAAACGCACCGGGGCCCCATTAATGCCGCACACTAGAAAAGGGTTAAAAAAACAAAATTATGGCCAAAAAACCGTACAAATCATTGGTTCACCAGAAAACATGCCCAATGCGTATTATTACTATAGATCACTGATTCGTTACCACTAGGCCACCCCGGTGCCTCCTAAATGTGTGCAGAAACAAAAACCGCTCGGGGCGGCATAATGCAAACGCATCGGTATGCAAATAAAAACCTCGTGCACCGGAAAAGGGTTGAATAAATAAAAAATTACGACCAAAAAACTGCATTTTTCACTTTTGTCAGTGCTACAGAGCTCTCAAGCACTGGTGTAAGTTATCCTTGTTTGAGACGCACTGACATCCATGCTCCGATTGCACTTATTCCACGCACTGTTGTTGTGCATTGCCACCGATCTCCAGCTTGAATTGTATAAAACACTGGAAAAAATTTCTTTTGCAAATTGTAAAGCCAATATGCCTCCTTGATGGGTAAATGTATAGGTATTTTTCTTGTTTTTCCATAATTAAACCTTTTAGTGGATTAGAATTTGAAAAAGCCTTAAAATTAACCATTAAAAAAAAAAGAAAAAAATTGTCGCGCAATGTGCTCGAGCCATTCTGCTCGCACCAGTTTGCGGTGTTGCCTGTAAATTTACAGGCCGCACCGCAACCGATGCTGACAGTATCCACACCGATTCTGGTGTGGTACCGCAAGGCGCACCATGTTATTTCAAATGTTTTTAAAAAGTGAAGTGTAGATGGTTACTAGGTCGTGCCGTTGACAATGGTGTATTGCGGCAACTTAGTGTGTTGACGGACTTACTAGCCTTGGGGCGGGTAATGTTTTCAGTGCACCGGAACCACAAGTCGACATTATCAACAGTTCGGGCTAGTAAACCGGTGTTAAGGGCATCCACACCGATTCCGGGGCAAATACCATAGGCACACCATGTTATTTAAATTTCTTTAAAAAGAGCAGTGTGGTCGGCTACTTGGCTGCACTGTTGACCTAGTTCAATTGTGGTGGAGCGGTGCATTGACTGAGATAACAGCCCCGGGCCGCCTATTTTTTTTCAGTGCACAGCTTACCATATTTTGCCTAGGTCAACAGTGTGACATCTTAAAATACCGCACCAACGACTATGTACGGTAGTAGGAGGGCGGTGTGCTGACTTAGTTATAAGCCCCAGGTGGATAGTGAAGTCAGCACACCGGCCTCCTAACACCGCACGTAGTGAACGGTGCACTAAAAACAATTTCTGGAGCACCACTTCCGGTGCGGTCGATATCATGAGGTGCACCATATCTGGTGCGCTCTATGGGGTGATGCACTGGGACTGGTGCATGACTATGTTTTTGGCACACTGACTCTTGTTTTATTTATTTTTGAAAAAATAAATATATACTTATATTTGTAAATACATGTGTCATTTAATTAAAAAATTGTGTTTAATATGTCAATAATTTAGAGATGTGAAATGAGAGAAGAGGGGCAACAACAACAAAAATAGGCAGAATAGTATAACATGGTTTTCCTGTGGGAGGCAAGGGAGAGGGAGAGATATGTGTACCCTCACCCTATTACAGCAACGACATAGGGGCCCCTTAGGCAGGTAGGCCTCCTCAAGTTCTATGAGGAAGCTACTTCCCTAAAATCCCATAGTTTGTTTTTGAGACATCTTATCCAAAGGTGGAATGCCCAACAACGGGCTTTTCAGGTTGGTATCAACTAGTGGTACATGCCCATTGAGGAGGATAAATATTTTATTACAGGGATATCGAGGAGAGGGGTGGATTTTCCCTCGTTCCCCGAGGTTCCAGCTAGCTGTGTGGCAAGGAATCTCTTAGTTTACTCCCAGAGATACATTGGAGATAATTTAGTATTTCCTGTAGAGTTTCAGGTCATTGGAGGGTAGTTACGTATTGGTGCGTTTGGTCGTGAGGAGGTCTAGTGTCTCTCACTTATCATTTCGACTATTTCGCAAATGTAATATTCCTAATTAGCCCAAGCTAATAGGAATATTCATTTTTTCTTTATTTTCCTGTTTATTGAATAAATGTGTAAGGGAGGATCATAAAAACTCCTAAAGCAATGAATAAATCAATGCCACATGTGAACATAGACAAATCTAGGCTATCTTCATGAAAACACCCTTATGTGTGAAGGGGATTGAACTGTTTGACTGGGTCAACATGACCAAATCACAACGCTATCTAGATTCATTGAACCTCCTAGATGCATAGTGTAGATCAAGTTAGAGACTGTTCACGTGAATAGAGCTAAATCATTGAGATGGTTTAGGGTTGTGCAAGGACTCAATCTTATAAAAGGAAGGGAAGGACAACAAGAGAAGGTCGTTGATGACCATATAATTTCTGAAGAATTTTTCTGTTTAAACATTTTTTATTCTCTTGGTTGCTTAGCAGAGAATAGTGTTGTTTAGCACTGGGTGTTCCCAGGGGGGAATCCCACCTCTTCCATTGAGTAGCTCTTGGAGGAGCCTTGCATTTATTGTCCACTATTAGGCATTTTTCCAAGCTCTTCTTCCAACTACAACACATATCATGTTGAGGGTTTGGTTGTCTTTGTAAGTAGCAGCAAGTGGAGGCTAGATCTATTTAGATCTAGGCCATACGAGTGCCTCTTTCCAGTGAGAGAGTATTTAATCCTCCTGGTAAGAGTGTATTAGCTGATTGGAGATTTAGAAATACATCTTGGCATTAGGCCAAACTCTATAGAAATTCTACAGTGTAGTTTATGTCCCTAGACTGCGTTATTTGCAAGTGATAAGTTGCAGGGTATTTTGGCAACTATTTGGAGGAGAGATCTCTGGTGTAAAGGAGCCTTCCTTGCGATGTGGTGATCCATGGATTGGCCAACCAATCCATGTGTGTTTCAGATATGATTTATTCATTGATGTATTACTTCATAATTTTTGAATCATTCTACAGATCTGCTGCAGTAGATCTCAGATCTACTCTTGTGCTTTCATGTTTTGCTGAAAACCCCAAGGGGTATGTAAACTAGAGACATTATAGTGTATGGATCTGTTATAGATGTGAAATTTCATGCATTATCTTGTCATAGATCTAAGTTTTAATCACCATCTGCTATTTTCTCCATAATAAAACGTTGTCAAGCTTGTTCAGTCATCTTCTATGGTTGCAACCCCTCATAGTTGAGGATTTCTTCCCGTATTCTCTTCTACTTCCTGTATAATGATGTAATAAAATCTAGATCCATTTTATGTACCATATTAAATCTGAAACCCTCATAAAATCATGTTGTGTAAGCTTCAGAAATTTCTGCATAAGTTAAGTCATGGGAATTCAATGTTTTTAAGCCATATCGGGACTGGGAGATCTGTTTAACTTAGCTAGAGTCATTTTTTTTTGCTGAAATTTGGTATGTGAGTCCCACATGACCTAAGCTAAAGGATCCCATTGTCATTTCCTCTTATTTTTATGCAAATCTCAGAAAATGACATTTTTAGGTCTAAAATAACTGCTTTTCCCCGTCTTTTGGATTGTAAATCGGAATATAAGTTTATTCTATAACTCAAATTGATGTATATGTGTTTCTAACACCTATTTTAATCTTATTAATCATTTCAATACCATTATAAAACTCATGTCTTGCTGAATCCCTGTTTTGGGATATTACAGTGGTATTAGGGCATGATCTTTGGCTCAGCCTGTGGCCTTCAAGCCAAGATTATATAAGATGTAGAAAGAGAGAAAAATGATGGAAGGAATGAGTTTCATCTCATATATTTTCAGATATAAGAAGGATCTCCCCAAGGAGGTCAAGCAAATAAGAGTAGAGAAGAAATGTGATTACACAAAAGACCAAGAAAACAACGGTGAAATCCGTTCATTTGGAAGAAAGAAAGAGAAAGAGTTCTCAAAAAATCTATTCCACACTATGCATAAGCTGAATAGTGAAACCACATTAGGGTTTCAAGATGAGGAAGGTCCATGTACTTCCTATTAGCAAAAAGAAGATCCGATATTGCATAGAGCTCCAAGGAAGCATTCTATGTCCTTTCTCTTTCAAGATAAGAGGCATAGAGATGAAGGAAACTTATATCATGAGATTATAAGTGAATATATTGCAGAATGTAAGTCTCAACCTAGATCTATCAAGAAGAATCTAACTCTTCCACAGTTTATTGAGCTCAAAGAAGAAAGGAGACCATGCAACAATAGAAGAATGAAGGGCAATAGATTTCTATTGTCTACTTTTGATGGGTCCTCGTCATGCACAAAAAAGGCTTGGGGGAGGAAGTTGGATGAATTTTTCCTGCTACATCCAGTAGTAGAGAAAGAGGTTGTTGAGATTGCTACGCTGCACCTTCAAGGTGAAGCACAAATGTGGTGGTTTAGCCATTTGATTCATGCTAAAGTGATTGCATATGCAGACTTTACTCAAAGGTTGATCAAGAAGTTTGAAAAGAAGAAATCATAAGGGAAGAAGCCTTCACCACCATCTACTGCAGAAGAACTTGTTTCAGGAGGAAGACCACTTGCACCTTTGCAATATGATATTGATCTCTTGATCTCTAGAGTCATGTGCACCATTCTAGAGATGCATGAAGGACAAGAGACTTGTACGAACGTTGATGAAGCCATATAAGAACATCTATCATCTTCAGAAGTTGGGGAAGCCATCACACCGGAAGGAGGAATCCTTGTAGAAATACAAGATGTTCCCAAGTTGTACCAAGGTATGCACATGTTTTCATTTCCTTCTATTTCAATGCAACATGAAGAGGATGATGGGAATGTACCATTGCATGACCAAGGGTCAAAACATATTGTTGATTTGGAGCAGCAAAATTTCATTGCACTGAGCAACCTTGATTCATTCAAGAAAGAGGAAAATAGTCATCCCAATGTATCATTGATGAGTTGCACACAACCCTTGAGGTTGGATGGTAGTTTCTTGGAGGATTGGGTGAGTATTGTCTTGAGAAATACATTTAAAAACTCTATGCTCAGCTTTGGATCTAATTTTCAGGGAGCAGTTGCACCATCATGGACATCAACATCGCTGTCAATTTGTAGCAGTGATGATTTGGGGGCCCAACCATTGTTGGAAAATTCCAATGATCGTCCCATATACATGAGAAAGGAGGAGCAGATAGATGATGGAGGACATCTTAGGATGGATAACATATCTCATGTTTGTGTTGGATACTTCTTGATAAGCCCTACACACCATGATGGGAGGTTTTTGCCTACCACCTATTTGGATCCTTACGAGGTCAACCTGGTCATTGATGAGTGGTCTTCATTTGGAGATCTTCAGAAGATTGCATTTCAACATCCCATGAAGTGCAAAGACAGAAATATGATTTGGGAGGATGGTATTCTCCATTGGAGGAGTGCCACTTTTGAGCATGATGATAGACACTCACCATGGGTTGGATGGGTGAAGCTGATGAGAAAGAGGTTGGGAAACCACTTGCAGATCTATGATACTGGACAGTAAGATGTAAGACTTCGTTTGTTACTCTTGAAGGAGTTTGGTCATCATTCTCTTTCTAAGGGTATGTGGCAGGACACTTAAATCATATGGCAACAAGGAGTTTGGGTATATTTGAGTGATGTGATCTCTTTCATATCTACTGCTATGATGTTTCTCCATGATATATATGATGATGGTGTGAGGAGGCAACTAGATCTATTATTTCTTTGGTTTTTATTGAGAGAGTATGGACTGATCTTATTCCATACTTTGCAAGATGTTGCAAGAGTAGGAGATGGCACTATCATGGTGCAAGGGGGGTACTCTTTGACCTTGGAGGATGAGGAGGTACTTCCACTTTGGGAGGAATCCTTCACATATAGCAGCATCATGTTTGATGATGACTTTGGCATATGGGATGTCAAAGGGAGGAGATATGAGATGACAAATGCACTATTTCAAAGGCCAATAATGTTGTCACTTGGGAGCTTGGATTTTTTGATGGAGTGTTCCCAGGATCACTTCACAAATGATGCACTATGGAGGCATGTAGGAGAGGAGTATGATGGAGTAGTGGATGGAAACATCTATTACATTGCTATGATATTCTTTGCTATGATTTTCCTAACTTGGATTTTCAAGCATAAGAAGAGAGATCCACATGCAACATTGGTGAGCTTTCTTCCTATGCATTCTAATGCATACCATTCCTTACTGGAGGAGTTCACTTGGGAGGGAATCCAACTGAATTTATATCAGCATATGGAGAGATGCATAGCCTGAAAGATGATGAAGAGGTTGGCAGAACCACTTCCCTACTCATTTGAAGTGAGGTAGAACTTGCAAGTGAGCCATTTTGGCTCAATGACTAAATTACATGATGGAGGATGTATATTTTTGCTTTATGACTTGTACTCCTTTGTATTTTTGAGTAGCATATTGTACCAAGGCGGATATTTCCTTCTTGTATCTTGTATTATGATGTACTTGAGGCCATTTGCAGCATTGATGTTGGCCATTTTATTTGTGGTTTGTGGGGGAAGGCCACATGATTTTTGGTGTGCACCATTGGCACCAAGTTGTACTTTCATGATCTCATCTTGTAGGATGAATGTGGCAGAAAAAAAGTGGCTGAAAGGACACTTTTTTCACTATGATATGAGGTAAGCAAGGGATGCACTGTGCTGGTTCCATATCTGGAACTATATTCCACCTCCTGGTTGTCACATGGAAACTTGCTTTCATTTGTTTATGCTTCCATATTTTGATGATGTTCTTATGATTATGGGAATCTCTATTGGAGGAGTGGCACAAGAGTTGAGAGTGCCCATTGGGAGTATGATTCTCCATACTTCATATGTTTCATGTTTCAGGAGAAACAATGGGAAAACCATGATTGCCATACTACACCTCTTGTCTTCATGTGGGAGGAACCATTTGGAGAGCTTGAGTTCTTTGAGGAGGCACCTCCTGGATGTTTTGGAGGGTGGAGTGACTTGGGTCATTCATGGGGACTGTTATATTTCAGGCCAAGGTCAGCAATAGCTCCACACATATCATAAGTGGAGGGAGAAGCAGAGTGGGATAGTCATTTTGATCCCTCAAATTCAGTCATGAAACCCACCTTATTTGCAGGAGCTTAAGGAGGAGGAGATGATTCATGAGTTACTAAGTTGTAGGGTGACTAATTTTTTGTGGATGATAGCTTGGGGATGGAGACTCCACATGGGGATGATGATTCCCAATAGAGTTCTAATTACATGCCTCAAGAAGTCCTCTAGATCACATATTGTTGTTTCCATGTGTGTCCTAAATTTTCATGATGAAAGCCATTTGGGAATTTTACCAAAGGCATGCTTATACACATGGGAGGAACAACTTGAGGGCATATTGTTGAGAAGGAATCTTGTCCTTTGGAGGAGCATATCACTTGAAAGATGCTACAAGAAGAAGAGGGGATGCTCTTCAGTTCTATTCTTGTAGTTGCTTGAGGACAAGCAACATTTGGGAGGGGAGGACTATAATATTCCTAATTAGCCCAAGCTAATAGGAATATTCAATTTTTCTTTACTTTCCTGTTTATTGAATAAATATGTAAGGGAGGATCATAAAAACTCCTAAAGAAATGAATAAATCAATGCCACATGTGAACATAGAAAAATACAGGCTATCTAGATAAAAACACCCTTATGTGTGAAGGGGATTGAACTATTTGACTGGGTCAACATGACCAAATCACAATGCTGTCTAGATTCATTGAACCTCCTAGATGCACAACGCAGATCAAGTTGGATACTGCTCATGTGAATAGACCTAAATAATTGAGATGGTCTAGGGTTGTGCAAGGACTCAATCTTATAAAATGAAGGGAAGGACAACAAGAGAAGGTTGTTGATGACCATACGATTTCTAAAGAATTTTTCCGTTTAGACATTTATTATTCCCTTGGTTGTTTAGCAGAGAATAGTGTTGTTTAGCACTGGGTGTTCCCGGGTAGGAATCCCACCTCTTTCATTGAGTATCTCTTGGAGGAGCCTTGCATTTCTTGTCCACTATCAGGCATTTGGCTAAGCTCTTCTTCCAACTACAACGCATATCCTGTTGAGGGTTTGGTTGTCTTTGTAAGCAGCAACAAGTGGAGGCTAGATCTATTCAGATCTAGGCCATACTAGTGCCTCTTTCTAGTGATAGAGTCTTTTATCCTCCTGGTAAGAGTGTATTAGCTGATTTGAGCTTCAGATCTACATCTTGGCATCAAGCCAAACTCTACAGAAAGTCTACAATGCGGTTTATGTCCCTGGACTACGTTATTTGCAAGCGATAAGTTGCAGGGTCTTTTGGAAACTATTTGGAGGAGAGATATCTGGTGTAAAGGAGCCTTCCTTGCACTTTGGTGATCCATGGATTGGCCACCCAATCCATGTATGATTCAAATATGATTTATTCATTGATGTATCTACTTCAGAATTTCTGAATCATTCTACAGATCTGCTGCAGTAGATCTCAGATCTACTCTTGTGCTTTCATGTTTTGCTGAAAACCCCAAAGGGTATGTAAACTAGAGACATTATAGTGTATGGATCTATTTTAGATGTGACTGTTCATGCATTATCTTGTCCTAGATCTAAGTTGTAATCACCAACTGATGTTTTCTCCATAATAAAATGTTGTCAAGCTTGTTCAATCATCTTCTATGGTTATAGCCCCTCATACTTGAGGATTTCTTCCTGTATTCTCTTCTACTTCCTGTATAATGATGTAATAAACTCTAGATCTACTATTCATACCATATTACATCTTAAACCCTTAGAAAATCATGTTGTGTAAGCTTCAGAAATTTCTGCATAAGTTAAGTCATGGGAATTCAGTGTTTTTAAGCCATATCGGGACTGGGAGATCTGTTTAACTTAGATAATGTCATTTTTTTTTATGAAATTTGGTATGTGAGTCCCACACGACCTAAGGTAAAGAATACCACCATAATTTCCCCTTATTTTTAAGCAAATCATAGAAAACGACATTTTTAGGACTGAAATGGCTGCTTTTCCGCATCTTTCGAATTGTAAATTGGAATATAAGTTTCCTCTGCAACTCCAATTAATGCATATGTTTTTCTCACACCTATTTTAAGCTTATTAATTATTTTAATACCTTTATACATCTCATGTCTTGCTGAATCCCTGTTTTGGGATATTACAGCACAACACCAGTGACGGGCAACGCATTAGTTTCCAGCTTTTATATTATGTTGATTCTTTACTACAGAAGCCACGACTTGTCAGGTGGTTTGCCATTTTTTTGTGGTAGTTCTGTACAACATTAGATAGATTCCGTGCTCATGCACAAGGGAGGGTCAACTTCCCTTTTTCTTCAGAGCTTTTTTGTTTATGTTTTGAGAGGTTTCCAGAGGCAACGCCTTTTTTTCTTCGGCAGCCTTGTAGGCTGATTACTGAGGCACGTATGCACATGTGGGGGTAGATGATGCCCAATATGGAGGAGACTCTTTTTCCAGTGAGGATATCATATGATGCACTGGAGTTGCTATCTATTGTTGATGAGCATCCCTTCATTTTGGTCCCCTATCCTTATGTGGGGTTGGATTGGCGAGGGTGTGCCAACATCCTCTTCAAAGATGATGAGCCACTAGATGATAGAGGTAATATCACTATTTTATTTACATTTATTCTAGCATGTTATTTAACTTGTTTTTATTAAATTGTGTAATAAAATCCTCTAATTATTTTGTGTACTTGTATATAATTTGCAGACATTGGCTCTTTTTATGGCGAGGAGATGTGACCACCACCACCTGATCCAGGTGTGGATCCTCATGATGAGGGTGAGGGCATGTTAGATATTTCCGAGGATCATCAGGAGGTCGGTCCAAATCAGAGACTTGCTCTTGCTAGTGCACCGGTGTGCGGTCGATGTCTTAGTGATGCTAGATACATGATGGAGTTGGGTGACCAACTCATTGCATTGATTGTTGAGGCAGGCATCAGGCCCACTAATTTCAGAGACATAGAGGCTGATGATAGGCTATCACGGATGTGTAGAGGCATGCCGCATCACATGTACAACCTGATGTGGCATGTTGTAGGAGTTACAACAACTTTTACGCGACTGACGAGGACTATTGTACGTTACGATCAAGCCAACACATGGTGGACAGTCTACGAGGCATAGCGTACCATCATCTCATGATTGTTCATAGCCTTGCGCTATTCCATATTTGCATGAGCCTCCACTAACATCTACCAACAGTCATGATGGAGATGAGGCTGGACCATCGGCCACTTGTACTAATATTGATGTTGTACTACCACCAGCTGATCCATGACAGTTATATTACAGTGGTATATTTTTAACTTTATTCAGTTATATATATATATATATATTATATGGTCAATGTTGCAGTTGTACTTAATTTACATGTTGGTGATCATCATGATGTGTATGTTGTTAGTTCATGTTAGATATGTTAATTTAATGTGTAGCTTGCAGATAGATGTGTATCTGATAGCATGAAATGTATATTTGACATGAGATGTATATTTGATGCTTGTGTTGTACTGATGATGTTAATATATAATGTTAATTGTGTTTTGTTAGATGATCATGATCACGATGATGCAGTTAATGATTTTGAATGTGTTTTTTTAGTCAAATATGATGTTTGTACGATGGTTATCATGAATGTGATGTTTATTAATTAATTTAATACCAAATTACCATGATATTGTAAATTTGTAATATTTTTATTTCTAATTGTATTTAAAATTCTAAAATTGTAATTGTAATTGTAATTTTTAAAATTGTAATTTCATCCTGTTTTGTTCGTATAATGTGACCCATGGTTGTGTCGCTTCAGAATTGTAAAGAATGAATTTATTGATTGCTTCAATTTCTGCATTCACTGATGAAATAAAACCAACATTATATAGTACTTAGAGATCAAAATATACATTATATCGAAGTTCAACATGAATATTAATTACTTTTTGTAAATTTGAAAAATTATAAGGCGCTTACTCTTTATCAAGTGCTTTTTTCCACTCATTTGGAGCAACTCTCCTTCTATTTTGTCTTCATCCATTTGATCATTCCAAATCACCACACCTGGTCTTTTGTCGATCTGCTTGATGTACCTACTAGCATAGTAGAAATACTCATATGATATGTACCCCTCTGCCATAGACCCCTTGTGTTTTTCCCTTTGTCGAACAAAACCTTTCAATTTCTTCATGTACCTCTCTAAAAAGAGTATCCAACGATAAGAAACAACCCCAAATAATTCAACCTCATCTACCAAGTGGATTAGAAGATGAACCTGTAAGTCCATGAAACTTGTCAGTAGTTCCTTCTCAAACATACAAACAATCTCAACTATCTCTTGAAGCCACCGTGGAATGCTAGCCACATGAATCTCCTTTGACATGATCCAACGTACAAATGTAGACAATTTAGATATGGCACATCCTAGGTCTTGAGGGAATTCATGTTTCACACACCCACACACAAACAAAGGATAATGCCACTGCAAAGTTATAAACAGTTGCAATAATATACAAAGTTAGTTATGTTTTATGATCCTCGCATGGAATAAAATTTATTAATATAAAAAATAATAAAATCATGCTTTTGACATTGTACGTACTCTTAGAAGATTCAAATGGTCATGCGATTTCATCCCCAAAAAATGGTCATCCACGGTGAAGCAGCGCCATAGTGAAGACCCGTATGAAGTTGGCACCCTCACATTCATTATAACTTCCTTTGCCAAAGATATATCATTTTTTTTTAAATCCACGGGACATCACCTTCTTTGAAAAACCATGAATTAGAGGGATTAGTGCCTACCTTTGATCCCGTACTTTCTAATCGTCTTGGCCAATATTTCATTTTAGCTTTTGAAGTAATAAGATCTTTCCCAACAGCCAATGTGTCACTTTGTTTCGATGATATGTGCCTCCATAAAGAAGTTGAATTTTTTTTAAATATATGCATGGGATCTAATAAGTGGGAAATCTTAAGATTCTCCCAATGTGGGAGGTCATAAAAGATAGATTTCCTTTTCATTCCAATGGGAAATTTCTCAACATAGGTGTTGAAGAAATCTGAATCATCGAAATTAGGCTCCCCATTTGAATCGAAAATTTCTATGAAATCCTTCTCCTTCTCCCTCTCATATGCTCTAAGCCATTCAGCTGGTGTCATTATTGGAGGCCTTTGGGTTCTCTCTCGTTTACCATTGAAAGCGGATGTTGCTCTTCTGTAAGGGTGTTGTTTTGGTAGGAATATCCTGGAGCAATCATACACTAGCTTTCGTAGGTCCTTGGACCATCTAGCTTTCAGAGAAGGTCCACAACATTTACATCAAAAATGCCCTTTTTTTACAAGACCTATGAGATTATATTTGTATACATTAATTAATATGCATGGCACATTAAATAATATCATGAAGATTAGAACAAATATTATTACAACGAATTAAATAACTAATATGTGAAAGAATATTGTTACATTATATATAAACAAATCAATAAATTAAACATGTAATTTACCAGAGCAAAATCCTAAGCCTCGATAATCATGTGTCGTGTAAGAACATATGCCATGCAATGTAAAACTCCTCTCTACTACGATGGGTCTTGATATGTCGTATACATTTATCCCATCCCATAATTCCTTCAATTCCTCTACCAGTGGTTGTAAGTAGACATCCATATTCTTCACTTGTCTTCTACCAGGGACTATGAGAGCCAACATAAGATGTTCATTCCTCACAGACAACCATGGGGGGATATTGTTATTGATCACTACTATAGGCCAAACAAAATAGTCGGTGTTCTGGAGGGAATATGGGTTGACGCCATCCATGGCTATGCTGAGTCATAGACTTTGTACTTCATTCTTGAATTTTTCGGGCCATGTATCCTCTATGTGCTTCATGGCTATTGAATCAGTTGGGATTCGCATAACTCCCAACTCACTTCTATGTGAGGCATGCCATCCCTGCAAAATAGCTAATTATTTTCAATGAAAGAGCCTTTGAATCCTTGGTATTATAGGCATGTGCCTCAATATCTTAAAAGGAGGACCAGTACGTGATTTACCCTTCTTTTTTTTATTTATCATACCTGTCATGCCCACATTTCGGACACATCTCTTTGTCTTCATATTCTCCTCTATATATAATACAATCATTTGGACATGCATGATATGATATGTACTCAACACCCAACATTTTCAACAATTTCTTTGCCTCTTCGCAGCTACCGGGCAAGACATTATCACTCGGAAGAACCTTATCTTTGAATAACCTGTAGTTGGTGATCATGGAAAAATATATTAATATTAAATGTACATTAATGTCTATATAATTATTAACGTTCATAAAATTTAACATTTGTAATATTCATTGCAGTGTACTGATTATATTTCAAATTTATATAAGGGGAGTACTTTATGGTAACTTACCTCAAAAGTTTCGAGAAACACGCATTTGACAAGCCAAAATTTTCTTTCAAGTTGTAAAGTAACATTGTTGTCCTCAACTGGGTAGACTTTGAATGACCGCTAGGTCCAAAAAGAGGGGTGGTGGAAGCAAATTTAAGGCTTTCGAAAAAAGTGTTAGCGATATGAGCATCATCCCGAAGCTAATCATCATTTTGGAATGTATCTAACAACATTTTATCCATGGCAGTCATATCCCTTAAGTAATCATCCATACCAACCTCTATTTGATTGCCTCCATTTCCATCTTGTGAAGAACTACTAATGTTGTAGTCATTCCTAATTGGTAAATCTGGACATAGCGGGAATTGAATCAGTGGTTGACTCAACGATTCTTGGTATCGTTCCTCTCTGTTTTTTTCTCTTAATTCAGTCTTCTCTCAATTTGAAATTGTCATGGGGTGCAACGGAAGATGGTAGGTAGGTCATTCATCATCACTAGAATCCTAATAATTAAAAAAAAAAATGAACATGATTAGTACAAAATATATGATATCAATTAGTAACCATGTTGACAATATTGCATGATTATAAATTGGTTTGACGTTGAAATAATTACACATTAATCAATATATATACCAAACAATTATAATTATAATTACCATCATTGTCCCGGGATTGTGGCTAGAAGATGCAATATTGTTACAATTGGCAGGGTGAAGCGGTTTTCCATTTTCATCTACCAAATGTGCCTTGCGGTCTGCAGCTCCTGATAAGAACTTTCGACGTTTTGGAGCAGTTTGAATATTTTGTGCATCTGAACTCAATGTTGAATCTGCATGAACCTGCAAATTTGTATACACTATAAATTTAATTAAGTTGTGCGTGATTGACTGTATGGATAAAAAAACATATATAAATTCAATTAGATAATGAAAAAATAAAACAAATATGAAGCAAATATTATGACTCCACATGGATAGGGAGAAGTCTGTGATGGACTTTGAGAAATATTATGGAACGAGTTGGATTTTGAATAATTGTCCATTCCATATAATATATGATATTTTCTCCCTGCATTTGAGCAAAACAACAATAAATTTTGGTGCACAAACTTCAATGTCATTCTAGTACGTAATGTACAGATAACCGCACTGGTGAGTTTTTTATTTTGTGCACTGGTGCCGTTTTATAAAACGACGCACCGATGCGGTTAAATTAAAGGACGCACCAGTAAATGAATAACCACAAACAAAAAAAGTGCAACCCTATTTTCTTTAAGTGAAAAAAGCGATAAATTGAAAAATGGGCAGCAAAATATTTTCGAAAATCTAATTTCATAAAACATTTCTTTAAATACTAAACACTTTTCATTATTTCACTACTTTTGCAAAAATATTTAGCCAGAGATTTGCAGGATACATACCTGGAGAAAACAGAGATGAGAGCACTGTGGAGCAGGGAAATACGTTCAAACAGAAGTATTCAGACAATCAGAATTCCAAACCTATGGTTAGTCAAACCCTTTACCATAGAATTTCAAACGATGTAAGTTTATTGTTTTTTTGTACTTTTTTCTGCAATTTTTTTTATGCAGTAAAATAAGAAATCTAAGTCTATTGTTTTTTTTTACTTTTTTCTGTAGTTTTTTTTATGAAGTAAAATAACAAAATCAAAGCTGTTTTTTATTTATTTATTTTATCTGTAGTTTTTTTTTACTTTTTCTACAATTTTCAGAAACAAAAATAAAAAAGAAATCCATTTTTACAAACAAAACCCTACATTCTTTTTGTTTCTTCTCTTTCTTCTCCCTCTTTCTTTTCAATTTAGATTTATAGGGTTTGTATAGTCATAAGACATCCAACCCACGGGATGACTTGTATATTTGGATCCCAATCCATGTTGGCCCTTGCGTCATTCTTAAAAAAATACAGATTTTTTTTGTCAGTGCAACCTGCGTAACAGAGTGCACCGGTACGCTCCGTTATAGCAGCGTACCGCGAAAGTACAGTGGAAAAAAAAAAATTTTAAAAATGTTTTTATCAGTGCGCCATACGTAACATATGGAACCAGTGAACTATTGAATTATGGCGCACTACAAACGTGTTGTTTTGCAAAAAAAACCATTTTAGAAACAAACCCTACATTCTTTTTGTTTCTGCCCTTTCTTCTCCCACTTTCTGTGATTTCAGAATTAGGACTTTTCAATCTATATTTATAGGGTTTTTATTGCTAAATATAAGCCTAAGACATCCAACCAATGGGAGGACCTACATATTCTGATCCCAATCCATGTCGGCCCTTGCGTAAAATAAAAAAATTAAAAAAATTTGTTGGTGCGCCCTGTGAGAAATAGCGCACCAGTGCGCTCTGTTCTCCCAGCGCACTGCGCAAGTACTGTGATAAAAAATTAGATTTTTTTTTTTTTTTTTTCAATGCACCATTTGTAAAATTTGCAGCCAGTGCGTTATTTCATTATGGTGCACATCGAACGTTCTGTTTCGAAAAAAAAAAATCAAATGATACAAACCTTACATTATTTTTGTTTCTCCCCTTTCTTCTTTATCTTTCTATGATTTCATAATTAGATCTTTTCAATTTATATTTATGGGGTTTGTATTGCTAAATATAGACCTAAGACATCCAACCGATGGGACGATTAGCATAGTCAGATCCCAATCCATGTGAGCCTTAGCATGAATTTAAAAAAAAACAAATTTATTTATTGGTGCGCCTAGACTACGTAGCGCACCAGTGCTCTTTATTTTACAAGCGCACTGCGAAATGTAATGTGATAAAAAATTAAAATTTTTTTTATCGGTGCGCAATATGTAAAATATGGCACCGATTTCTGCTAAAAAAATAACACTAGACAATTTTTATTATTTTATCATGGTTAACTGGTGCGGTCATTGACATGTAACACACAAGTTCTCCTTGTTCACATAGAGCACCGTATGGTCTATTATACTGTTATGGCGGTGCGTTTGGAAGAGATACACACACTGGCATCAGTGCATAAACCATGAATGGCGCATCGGTTTTTTGAGATTTTTTTTTTACTTGAAAAGTTGACAATTTATTTATAAATATATTATTGAATGATATGGTACAGGTTTGAGATTGGTAAAGAAATGAGTGACAAGAGATCAAGTAACAAAAATACTGATAACACATCAAGAAAAGCAAAAAAGTCAAGTTCTTTGTAATTTTTTTACAAAAAAATTATTTTTGAACTATATGTAAGTTTAACTAATATGTATTGTTTACTGTGTATCATGCAGAGCAAAAAATGACGAAGCTCGATAAGATTATTTCTGATCTAAGACCAGAAGAGCGTAAAAGCTTGATGGAAAAATTGCAAAAGGATGAATTAGGTGAATGAAAAAATACTATCGATCCAATATGAGTTTATTTTTTTAGTTTTCATTAATAATATAGTTAAAATTATTAGATAACATGTGTGAAAAATTCTTTTAATTCACATCTGTTTAATTTTCTACAGGGACCAATAACTCAGAAAAGGAATGTTGTTCTAAGAAAAGAAAAAAAATAGAACATGCAAATGAAAATGAATTGGTCCTTAGCTCATCTGGAGTGGTGCTGGAGGTTAACGAAAGGGGGAAAAACTTTTACAAAAGTTTGAGGGATCTAGTGGAACGAATGTATAGACGTTCTTTCCACTTACAATACAAAAACCAATCCAATGATTCCAAGAACCAAATTTTATGTAAACTACAGGAAGAGTTTCCAGAGAATTGGTCAATGAGACATGTCAGACTTTTAATAGCAAAAACGTACAACAACAAAAAAGAAGGAATGAAAAGTAATATTCCTTTAAATGTTTGTCTAGAATTATTTATAAATATCACTTTTGTTATATTTACTTTTCATATATCAATATAAAAATTAAATAGTTTATTGTCATGTTACATTTTCAGGAAGATTATGAAAATATCAAAAGATGAACGAGTTGATATCAGAAATATGCCAGTAGGAATGTCCAAAAAGGTGTACAAGGAGATGGTCAAAGAAATGGACAAAATTGCATCGCTAGAGGAGCCATCTCAACAACAACTTGCTTCAAATGTAATATGTAATCATTGATTTTTTCGATCATTAGGTAAAATAAATAAACAATTTAGCATTAAATATTAATTTTCAAGTATTTTCTTATGGAAAAGAAAAGGAAATGGAACCCATTCAGTGCATAAAATAGGACGACAAGGAAGAAAAGGATTGATATCTAAGTTTGTGAGTAATTGTTACTTCCTTATAACAACTTAACTAGATTTCATTTTTGTATTTTTAAGTTGTTTTACAAAAATCATCATTGAATGTCTCCAAACAGGTGCTAACATACAAAGAAGAACCATCATAGGAATTGATTGAAATTGGTTTAAATATGGGTTGTGCATATATGTTGGCATATCAGAACTTAATTGTGGAATTTGTAAGCATCTATCAATCTTGTTTTACTTAGCTTCGTCTATAATTAATAGAAAAAATAAATCTTTTATATGAAATGTATGATTTGTTATGGGGTATATAACTTGCAGGAAACAAAGTATGGCACTGTGCCAACAAATCAAATCTTGAAAGATAGCATGTTACATGGTTTTGAAAGAATGTGTATAGTTTATGAGTCAATTGTTGCATTGGTATGTCATCTCTTTTCGATTTACATTGATGTGTATTATTTAATATTGCAATTTTCATTATTCTCACCAATGTATATACACTCGTTATATTTTATTTTTATGTTTCTAGATGGAAGGTGAAGAAGAAGAAAACAATCAACACCATGAACAAAACATTTCTAAAAATAACCCAAGTCATGGAAGTAGCTCTAGCAGTGACCTCAGTTCAAGCGAAGAATGGTGATCACTATGTTTGGATATAAAAGCAAGGCGTTGTATTTTTTGAAATTTTTTTCTGAAATCAGACATTTTCTTTAATGTAATGGACATAGTGTCCCAATTGAATGATAAAGGGATACCAATAACTGTCCCATATATATATGTGTGTGTGTGTGTGTGTTTTAATTTATTCTATTGTGTTCTCCATTGTCGTTCTCAAATGCACTAATAAAAATTTAATTCATATGAATATTGTTATATGATATATATGTGTCGACTTTTGATGAATAATGAATTTTAAAAAACCACAATAATTTTGATATGAGATAACAAATTAATCCAAACATCACATTCAAATGAATTAATAAAAATTTAATTAATATGAATATTGTTATAAGATGTGTCGACTTTTGATGAATAATGAATTTAAAACAATCACAATAATTGCACTGTCACAGGTTGATGTTTCTAAAAAATACAAAATGAAAACTGATGCGCTTGTATTCTTAAACGCCCCGGTGCGTTTTTATGACCTATGGGCATTGCAAAAATCCCAAAACCAGTTAAAAATATCAAGGAATTGTGTGGTACAGCTCTCTGGTGCGTTTATGTCTATCTATGAACCAGTGCCTTTTTATGACCTATTAGCACCGCATGAATACAGATACCAATTATAAATCTCAGTGTGTTTGTGTGATACTATGCACCGGGGCATTTTTGTGTCTATACGCACTGGTGCATTTAGACAACCTATGGTCACTACACGAGTACCGATACCAATTATAAATCTACGTGCATTTGTGTGATACTGCGCACTGGGGCGTTTAAAAGTCTATACACATTGGTGTATTTGTATGACATATTTTCACCACACGAATATCGATACCAATTATAAAGCTCGATGCATTTGTGTGAAAGGATGCACCGATGTGTTTCTATAAGTCTATGCACCGATGTGTTGATATGACCTATGGGCACCGCTCAATTCCCAAGACCAATTATAACTTCCCCATGCATTGTATCACCAACACTATGCCCAGTGTCGTTTTATACCTTAACGACCCGGTGCATTCTCCTTAGACCACCCCGGGGCACCATTCATAGGTATGCACCGGTGCGTTAAATCCTGATTAGTGCACCGATGAAAAAAACATCTGTAATAACCTCTGGCCACCCATTTTTTTTTGGTTGAGTTGAATTTCTGTTAAAAACTCTGCCAAAACCTCCGTAACCATAAAGGGATGTGGTAGCATATGTTTTTTTGACAATTTTGGCCGATTTTATAACACTAAATACCTCCTTTCTAACCTCTGCTAGAGGGTATTTTCCTTATAGTGTGTATAACTACAAATTTTTAATATTATAACAACATCAAGCCTAGCATTTAGAGAAGCAAGGAATCTGAAATGATCTTATTGTTATAACTTCTGGACTTCCTTTTTTGAGTTGGTAAATCTATGCATTTGATATTTTGTAATTTGAAAATAATAATTTTTTCCTTGATTGTAAATTGCTTGCTACTAATTACAAAATTCATTTTTATAATGTACAAATCGAAAGGAAAGTATGGATAAAACCACCTTTTGGGAGAGTGTTATGAAACCAGCTCAAAAATAGAAGAAAAGAGAGATCAACACCTTAGAAATCAGCCACTTCAAGGGGGCAACCTCCTTTACATAACATAAATGAAAAATTATTGGATGATACAAATGACGAAACCTCCTTTATATACATAGGAGTCCTTGGGGTCAAAATATAATCTTACCTGACCTAACAATAATAATTTAAGGGAACAACAATAACAATAGTGGTTTTTATGGGGCACAATAATAACAATATGGGGGATACAGGGGCACAACAATAAAAATAAGGGGCCTACACTAACAAAAATAAGGGACTACATTAGTAATATAGGGACCTAAAATGCCCCTCTCCTTAATAAAAGTGTTGTCATCAACGCTTCAGTAGCTCTCGATGATTTTGTATAAAATTATCATACTCCTATGTGGAATCTTTAGTGGATAAGTTTTTCCACTTGATGAGATACTCTAAATTAATTGATCGATTTCATAGCTGTCGAATTCTTGTTTCCATGAATACTTCAGGTTCATATATGATTTTTCCTTCCTCCTCAAGTTCTGGAAATATTGTTTGAATTGGAAGTTTTTCACCTATAACCTTCTTTATGCATGAAACATGGAAAACTGGGTGCACTTGAGAAGAAGCATGAAGCTCCAATTTGTATGCCATAGTAACAGTCTTTTGCAACACCTTGTCAGGACCATAGTACTTTGGAAAAAAGTTATTATCCTTCTTAGCTTGCTTGAAGAACATTTTTTTGTATGGTTCTAGCTGTAAAAATACCCAGTCTCCTACATCAAAACTTATCTCACTGCAATGTTGATTTGCCTGTTGTTTCATTCGATTTTGTGACAAATTTAGGTTATCCTTTAAGAGTTAGAGAACTTGTTGTTGATGATCGATGTGATCTTCCATTGCTTGAACCTTAGAATTTTCTCTTAAATATGATGTGATGGACGGTGGATGATATCCATAAAATTCCATAAATGGGGTCATTTTTGCTACATTATGGAAGGAAGTGTTATACCACCATTCAACTAGAGGTAACCACTTGACCAATTGTGCTTGTTTACCAGATACAAAACAATGAAGATATCCTTCCAAACATTGGTTCACTATCTGAGTTTGCCCATCGGATTGAGGATGATAAGATGAGATATGAGCTAGTTGAGTACCCAAATAAGAAAATAATTCTGTCCAACAATTTCTAGTAAAAATGGGATATCTTTCGCTTACAATAATCTTTGGGTTTCGATGTAGCTTTTCAATTGTTTCCATAAATGCAGTAGCAATTGTAATTTATTTATATGGATGAGATAATACAAAAAAGTGTGCATACTTGGTAAGTCTATAAAATACCACCATGATGACACTCTTTCCTTTAGACTTAGGTAAACCTGTGATAAAATCCATTTAAACCTCCTCCCAATGTTGACTTGGAATGGATAAATGTTGTAGCAGACCCAGTGTCTTAATTGTCTTGACTTTATTTTGCTAGAAAACCAAACATTCCGCCACAAAATTTTGAATATGAAATTTAAGGCCATCCCAAAAAATTATTTCTTCATCTTTTTGTAAGTTTTAAAAAATCATCAATTTCCTCCTAAGGGAGAGGAGTGCAATTCCAAAACAACCTTTTATTTTAGTTGGGAATTCTTACAAATATATAAGTGATCTTTGTACCATAAGGAATCATTTTTCCAACTAAATGTATCATATGTACTAGGATCTTGATGCAAATTTTGATGAGTGTCCACACTTCTTCGTCATTCTTCCATTCATCCCTTGCTTCGGTTATCCAATCTGGGTTGATAATAGAAATGGCACAAAGAAATGATTCCACCTCTTCATCCTTTCTTGAGAGTGCATCTGCAACAACATTTAGCTTCCATTTTTTGTAGATTATTTCAAAGTCATAACCCAACATATTTGTGACCCATTTTTATCACTTTATGATCAATTTTTACCTTGAAGTGTCTTTTCATTAGGTAAGGTCACCATCTATTTAGTGCATGTAGTATTGCCAATATTTACTTCTCATAAATAGTTTTAGCGAATAATTCCTTTTATTGGATAACTTTCAAAAGAAATGGGTCTTCCTTCTTTCATTAAAACAACACCAATTCCATTTCCTGAGGCATCTCATTCCACAATAAACGTTTTTGTGAAGTCTGGTGTATCTAATACCGGTGCTAGGTACATTGCCTCCTTAAGATGTTCAAAGGCCTTAGTTGCTTCAGGAGTCCATGAAAATCCATATTTCTTCAATAATGTTGTTAGAGGTGCTCGTATTCTCCCATAATTCGTAACAAACTTCTGATGATACCCTGTTATCCCAATAAATCCTCGCAACTTCTTTATGGTTGTCAAGAATTTCCATTCCTTAATGGATTTAATTTTGTTAGGGTTTACCTTAACACCCTCCTAAGATATAATATGACCCAGAAATTCCACCTCTTGCACTCCAAAGAAACATTTGGAGGTTTTTCAATATAATTGTTTCTCCTCCAATAGTTTGAGCATCGTGTCAACATGTTGAACATGATCCTTCCAAGACCTGTTGTAGATTATTATATCATTAAAAAATACTAACACAAATTTTCTAAGGAAGGGTTTGAAAATGGAATTCATCAACTCTTGAAATGTATAAGGTGCATTAGTAAGGCCAAAGGATGACCAAAAATTCATAATGACCCTCATGAGTTCGAAATGTTGTTTTCGGAATATCTTCAGTATTCATTCTAATATGATCATATCCAGAAGAAAGATCCAACTTGGTAAAATAAATTGCTCCATGTAATTGATCCAATAATTCATCAATCACATGAATGGGAAATTTATCTTTAATAGTGAGCTTATTTAGCTCCCTATAATCTAGACATATGTGCCATGATCCATACTTCTTGTGCACCAATACTACTAGAGTAGAGAAAGAACTTTGACTAGATTGAATTATACCAGCCTCTAACATTTCTGCAATCATACGTTCAATTTCACTCTTTTGGACATAACGATATCGGTAAAGCCTTATGTTTGGAGGAAAAATTCCTGGAATTAAATGAATAACATTATCATGATCACGAATAGGTGGGATTCCTTTGGGTGTTTCAAACACCTTAGAATGATTGTCCAAGAATTTTTGGAGATATGGAGAAACAGATGATTTTGTTGTTGGAACTTCTAGTGAGCATAATTGTGCAATTACGCCTCATTTTTCTTTCTTCAAAAGATTTATCATGGAATTAGATATTATTATCTTTCCCGGCTTCCCTGCAATACCTTGTAATTCAAATTCCTTTCCTTCCAAAAAAAAATTCAAGAAAAGTTCTTGAAAATTAAAAAATACTGTCTGCAAAGATTATAACCATTGTACTCCTCATACAAAATCAGCACCTACCATTGGAATGGAAACCATTGGACTATTCAATAAGTATTCCCCCATGGTTAGCTTGATATTAAGAAATTTTCTAAAGAAATTTATAGCTCCTCCATTTGCAACCATCACTTGACACTGTGGTGCTGGGTATAGGAAGAAATTCAATTCCTTGGCTACCTTACATTGAATAAAATTATGGGTACTACCCAAATCAATCAAAACTATTGCCTTTTTATTCTTGATATTTCCTTCTATCCTTACAGTTTGAGGAGTGGTAACTCCCGCCAATGCATTAAAAGATATGGTTAGACTCATTTCCCCTTTCTCTAGGGTTGTTTCCTCATGTATATCCTCTTATTTTCAAGTTTCTTGTTCATTTTCTCTCTACTCTTCACTATATATGAAAAATAATTTCTTCTCAACACACTTAGGACCCTTAGTGTATTTCCTATCATAAACGTCAAAGCCATTTTCCTATTTTTTCTTCCAATTTTTGTGGTGTCAACTGTTGGGAAAAATACTGAGAGGGGGAGGGGTGAATCAGTATTTACAGCATATTCAAAATTTTTTACTTTTCTTTACTTCAAAACCCATACGCTACTTTCCTGAAGCAGACTCGCGTATATACGCGGATACCCTTTATTAAACTCGCGTATACACAGAGAACTAATTATGTCATTAATTCTTCACTTAAACCATTCCATCATTTATTCATAAGATATTCAATAAACAGTAAACATGTGCAGTAAGAACAGAATAAACCATCACACAAAGCATCACACATGAACACCAGGATTTTTAGGTGGAAACCCAAGTCGGGAGAAAACCACCGCTGCAGTTGCTCAGCCTTCAATATTTTATTATAGAAAAAACATATTACAACATATGTGCTGGCGCAGACTTGACCAGCACGCAGGCACCCACCTGCGCTCGTTTACCAGCCTCTCCTGGAAGGGAGCTCCAACCCCCTGACTCGTTTACCAGCCTCTCCTGGAAGGGAGCTACGACCCCCTGATCTCGTTTACCAGCCTCACCTGGAAGGGAGCTACAACCCCCTGACTGAAGGCTACAACCCTCGGCACCCCTTCGGACCACGTTTCATCAATTTTCACACTGGATCCAACAACTTCAATAGAACAATACTTGTAGGCCACGTTTCATCATATTTTCAGACTGGACCCTCTTCATACATTTAAGCTCAATCATACAACCAAACTGATGCAGACAACTCAGAACAGTAGAATACAGATAGCAGCAATACAGCAGAATAGATCTTTCATTTCTTACCACAGACTTCAGCAAACCCTAGTTTGCATACGCGCTTTCACTTCACTGATGTCGCGTATATACGTGCTTCCATTCACACAAACCAGCGTATACTTCTGTACAAATTACAGAACCAATTTAATTGCGCATACGCGCTTTTCTTTCAGCGAAGCCGCGTATATACGCGCTTCCTCTTCGGCGAACTAGCGTATGGTTCTTCAGAGATTTTAGGTCATTGCATTTCTTCAGAACAGATACTTCACACAGATTTAACCCTTCACTTCAGACAGATGTTCGCCTCTTCTTGGATCTAATCATTCCATAAACAGATCTAGCAAATACAAGCACATTTCAGATCTAGATCCCCTTCTTCATCATTGGTGCATCATATATTCAGATTTATCATTCAAGTGTAACTCTTTCCATTCAGATCTACTTCAGAGAGAAGTATTCATTCAAGCTCAGACATCTTGCACCCACACTCATGATTTGCATAAAGAAATTCTTCTCCTTATATAGGTTTACCCCTTTTTCAACACCATGAGCCAAAGCAATACCATGAGCCCAAAACTACATTACTTCCGATGGTATTCCTGGACGGGGTCATT
The DNA here is from genome assembly GCA_034641835.2 of Pinus albicaulis. Classification (NCBI taxonomy): domain Eukaryota; kingdom Viridiplantae; phylum Streptophyta; class Pinopsida; order Pinales; family Pinaceae; genus Pinus; species Pinus albicaulis. Next base: position 474,958,529 of record CM076582.1, on the reverse strand, counting down.
TAGATGAATCATTACCCAATACAATGGGTCAATACCATGGTGGTGACCCCTGGTTTTGCACTTTATGAGCGCTTTTTCCCATACGCGACTTGGCACGTTCTTTTCCGCGTGCATACGTGACTTCCCCTTGACATATCCGCGTATGCCTTGAGACATACTCTTTTTATCAAGGATTTAGCACATGCTGAATTCTTTTCTTCACTGCCTTCAAGTCCATCAAATCAAGAATAACTTCATCAGGTGGGTTGCCATCAAGGACAACACATGTCAACAAGCTCATGTCTTCATCTTCATTCAGAGGGTTGCCATCAAGGACGACACTCAGCATCATATTTCCAACAATCTCCCCCTTTGGACTTGATGGCAACCACGATGGTGTTTGGTTACCACAGTAGATAGGTACATAAAGAATACAATGGCACCATTCTTTCTCTTCATTCAAACACCATTATTCTTTCTCTTCATTCAAACACCATTCACTCTCCCCCTTTGACATCAAGGGCAAAGGGCGGACCAAAAACCAACATACTCTCCCCCTTTTCTCCTCATGTGGAAGAAGCATTCTGCAGATCTATTATATACTGAAGTGACCAAGCTCCCCCTGAGTTCATGCTGAATCTTCAAACATTTCCAATGGAGTACATGACTCTATGAATTTCCTATCACCAATGACTCATACTTACATCAAATATCCAACCAAGTGGATTTATATATGAGACTCAACTACCCAACCAAGTGGGTTTACAAAATTGACTCAGCTACCCAACCAAGTGGGTTTACAAAATTTGACAAGTCCTTTACATGACTGAAATTTACAATTTTACATCATGGGTCTCAACAAGACCTTTTCATCAAAATACAAAAATGACCATATATGACCAACACCAGAAAGACTTTAAGAAAAAGGACATATTTCAGAAACATCATAATGCCAACAATGCATTATATCCCTACATGGCTTTTTGGGCACCCATTCCTACAGACTTGGACAAATTCACTTAAAAACAATGGAAAATCCTTCATACGCGACTATGCCCGTGTTTTTCCGCGTGTATACGCGAGTACATCTAGACTTTTCCGCGTATGCCATTTTAATGATTAAAAAATATATAAAAATCCCTAATTCCGCGCTGGGTTGATGGTTACTCAGGTAGTTCAACCACCCCAGCCCGTGGCCAACTGTTTCCAACTGTTGAAACTACTTGGAGGGACTATAAAAAGACCTCATGTGTATGGCCTAAGGGAGAGAGAGAAAGTATTGATATTATACTCTGTTGGTTCCCTATCCAAGTCTGATTCCCCGTGCCTCCTGCACTTTCCCAGTTCATTGTAGGAAACCCTTGTTTCCTTGAGATACACATCCCCTTATATGTTATCTCTCGTGCACCAGTTTGGAAAGAGTCTTAGCGAGGCAAGGGCTGGATGGATCCGGACAACGGTCTGCGAAGGCCTTGGAAGGATCAGGTGATCTCTCCTCTTGATTACTTTTGTACGTACTATTTATAATACAGAAGTATCATGCTGTTCCCGAAATAAACGTGTTAGTGTATGCTTTAATGTATGAAGAATATCTATTATACATGCATTCATTATGATTTATTTAATGTTTTATATGAATCTCACTAACATATAGAGTAGAAATATGCTGTACAACTTGTCCTTTGTGCTGGTTTCTTCTTGTATTTCAGGTTAAGGAGGAAGGACGGTTGCAGGGAGTTTGAACTCCACGTGGATCTACTTCAAACGTAGGACCAACGGGTAAACCTCTCATTCTGCTCTATTTATTTTTTATGAATGTGCATGATTGTGTGAGTCTCTGTTAAGTAGTACGCCCCTGCTCTGTGGAGGTTGAATCCCAACCAACCTCTAGGGTGTTAATTCCCCGAAATAGAACTGGCGACTCCACTGGGGATCACATTCTTGTGATTCTCCTGTTGGGTTGTTTCAGCTGTTTGGTAGGTTGCCAACAGTTTTTTCTGTCTTTTACAGTCCAGTTTGCTTTCTTGCAGTCAGTCTGAAGTCTTGGTGTCTTTCCCAGACTTGTCTTTTTTGTTTTTCATTATCTTTCTTTGTATACGCCTTTTTGTTTGCACACAGTCGCGTATACCCGCGAGTTTGTGTAGAAGGATCCGCGTATACACGAGTTTCCCTCCACACAGACGCGTATACACGCTGGTTGCATAACTGCTAGGTCGCGTATACCTAGGCTGATTTTGAAATTTTAAGATTCTGGTGTTTTTGGTCTTTTCTGGCTGTGGAGGCCTGTGTCTGCAGAGTCTCTATACTTACTGGAGTGTGACAGAAGTGGTTTCAAGTCTTGTTTCTCTTTCGTTTGTCCGAAAACTGATCTTTTTGGCAAAGTGTCCTTGTTGGTGCTGGCCCTCCTGGATTGAGTTCCAAGATTTCTTTCTGAGCATTCTTGGCTGTTCTGCGTTATCAGAACAGAGAGCTTCTGCTCACTGACTCACTCCTATCTTTGTTTTGTGCCTTGCATTGCGTTCTTTGCTTTGTTTTCGATTGGTTTTCTTGAGTTTCATAGGCTAGGGTTTTGTTGCAATTTTCAAAGAACTTTGCTTGCTTCTTTGGAGTTTCTTGTTGCGGCAAGTTTGCACTATTCGTTTAGGCTGCTTGGCTGAGTTTTTGGTCTTCCATTGCTCTTATTGATCTTGCTATCATTAGCTTTATAAGGTTTGGGGGCATAGTTGAAGTTTATGCTTAAAATTCGGTCTCATTTTGGCTTGAATTGGGATGGTTGTGCTTGGTTTTTTTTGAAGCTCTTGTTTTATAAAACTAAAAAGTCCAAAAACATTTGTTTTGCTTTTTGTTTTTGCATATCAAAAACTCAAAAAACATTTGGTCTTGTTTTGTTTTTGTTGTTGCGTTTTTCATTTTCGTTTGGCCTTATCTTTTGGAGTTTTAGTGAAGTTTCTTGCTTCTAGTTTTTGGTTTGATTTTGAGGAAGAGTTGTCAATTGATTTCTTTTTCTTGTTGTCAAGTATTTTTGTTGTCTTATACTAAGAGTTCTTGTTTCAAGAATTGGCTTTCTGGATAACAAAAAGATGAGTTAAAACTGAAGGAGCCTTGTGGGAAATTTCACCTTGTTTCAAGGGACTTTTTGCATCTTAGAATTTACATGCTAGTGATCATTTGCATTAGGTGCATTGAATCATTTAGTTAGCTTCTTAGTTTTTGTGTGTGTGAGTCTGTAATTCGAAAAGAAAAATACGTTTTTTAATCTCGTAGAACTTATATAGAAATTGCTCTTCATCGAAAGACAAAGAACTGCATGTGCATGTAGTCAGGTTTTTATTAATTTCTTTTGCGTCAGAACATCATTGGTTTCAACTCCATATCCTTGTGACTTAATACAACAGCCCTTAAAATAAGTGATTTAATCTAAAATC